>CM053783.1:30332103-30567103 GCA_028749045.1 Cupressus sempervirens | reverse complement strand
AATTCTTTTGGATCCCTTGGCGGGGCGTTACATCTGGTATCAAAGCCCAAGTTTCTACATTGGGAGCTCTGGGTATATTGGAACGCCACTAGTGTTAACTAGTTGAATAAAAATGCAAACCTTAAACTAAAACTTGAAACTAGTTGAACTGAAACAGTATATAAACTATTAGTTACCTATTTTATTCATACTTCAACACTCAAAACTTCAAAACTGAAATTATACTTAAACTGAAATTATAGGTAAACTGAAAACTGAAAATATCTTGTTTGCAAAACATGTGTCTTTTATCTATGTATTTCAGTAGTATGTTTCATGGTTATTTTAGCATCTTGTGTCTTGGATATTATTGTACGATGGTATCTGGGATGAGATCTTCCGTTAGGGGCCGTAGCCTTGGCCGTGGCAGAGGCCGTGGACGAGGCAGAGATGTTAGTGTTCATGAGTCTATCCACGAGAGCCCCATTCAGGAAGAGAATAGGGAAGAGCATGTCAGTGAGCATCAGGAAGAGAACCACGAAGAGGGACATGTCGACTCTGAGGAGGTTGATCTGAGGCAAATGATGCGAACCCTTATTGATCGCTTACCTCCTGTTCTTGAGCAGGATAGAGCACACCAGGTTGGACATGAGCATAGACACAGATCTAGGAGTCCTCAGAGGGATCGACATAGATTCATAGTATCTTCTCAGATGAAGGATCTTCAGAGGTCCAAGATCAAGCCCTTTAATGGGCAAGGTTCTGGGTATGTAGCTGAGCAGTGGCTTATTGCCCTTGACAGGATTTTTGCTATGCAGGACTTTGACAGTAATGTCAAAGCGAGGTTTGCCATTACCAATCTAGAGTTATTTGGAGCCACCTGGTGGACTATTGAGGAGAAGAAGTTGGGCATTGACATGGGTAGTGTCACTTGGGAGATTTTCCTGGAGAGTTTTCATGAGCGATTCCTACCAGAGGAATGGAAGCAGCATAGAGCAGATGAGTTCCATAACCTGAGACAGTTCACTATGACCGTTGTAGAGTATGAGCGCAAGTTCTATGAGCTCATGCTTTTTTCGGGATTTAGTGACAACCCAGCACAGTTGGCACAACATTTCATCCGAGGCTTGAACAACCGTTTTATTGGGGGTGTTAAGGTATTTGAGCCTAAGACCCTCAAGGATGCGGTACATCGAGCTATCCTGGTAGAGCAGAGTGTCAACTTTGGGCAAGGAGGATTTGTGGGAGCGCCTACTATAGCAGGATCTAAGGGCAACCACAATTCCGGTGGAATTAGGAAGCCTCCCTTCCATAGGAGGAATCAGTATTCTCAGCAGCAACCTCAGCAGCATAAGGGATTTTACCCTCAGGCACAGAGTGGTGGTGGTGGATCCAACTCTAGGATCAATCGCAATGCTCAATGTAATAGACAGAATCAACAATCTCGGCCTGCACAGAGCAACCAGTCTTTTGCTAGCAGGGGTAGCCACCAGCGGTCGAATGCACCACCTATAGGGAGAGGATCTGGTAGAGGCACGGGATTTTATTCGTGTGGATAGATTGGTCATATTGCAGCATACTGCCCACAACGAGCATCTCAGTATTCAGGGCCCAGGCCAGCAGCATCTGAGCCTACAGTCGGAAATGCAGGTGGTTCTCATAGAGTATTTGCAGCGGTGGATCACCGTCAGGCAGACCATCAGGGGACAGTAGTTGAGACTACAAGAGCTATCCGAGGTACACCTCTCTCTGTATTATTTGATTCAGGTGCTACAGATTCTTTCATTTCTCCATCTCTAGTTGATAAGTGTAATTTGGAGTCGGTTAAGCAAGATCATGGTTGGCAAGTGGAACTAGCCTCAGGCGCTAAAGTTTCCACAGATTCTGTAGTTCATGAGTGTGGACTTAGCATAGGAGGGTTTGAGACTTTAGTCGATTTTCGAGTTATTCCTCTTGGCTCCTACGATGTGGTCTTAGGTATGGATTGGCTTGGCTCTCATAGGGCTAGTATTGACTGCAGGAAGAAGACCATTATGTGTCAGGATGACCAAGGGAAGGATGTTGAGATTGTGGGGATACCGAGGCCTATATCCCTACGGATGATCTCTGCTATGCAACTAAAGCGAAGCTTTCGTAAGGGATGTCAGGTATTTGCCGTTATGGTAAATGAGCTAGATGAGGAAGAATCTACGAGGAAGACCCTAGATCACCCTATTTTACAGGAGTATGCTGATCTCTTTCCGAGTGAGATTCCAGGCATGCCTCCGAAGAGAGACATTAATTTTAGCATCGAGCTCACTCTAGGAGCGGAACCTATCTCTAGAGCTCCTTACCGTATGACCACTCAAGAGCTAAGTGAGTTGCGTTTGCAGTTAGAGGAACTTTTGGCCAAGGGTAGTATTCGACCTAGTGTATCACCATGGGGAGCTCTAGTGCTCTTTGTGAAGAAGAAGGATGGTTCTTTGCGCCTTTGCATTGATTACAGACAGCTGAATAAGGTGACAATAAAGAACAGGTACCCTTTACCAAGGATTGATGATTTATTTGATCAGATCAAGGGGGCTACAGTGTTCTCTAAGATTGATCTTAAGTCAGGATACCATCAACTTCGCATCAAGGAGGCTGATATTCATAAGACCGCCTTTCAAACTCGCTACGGGCATTATGAGTTCACAGTGGTACCCTTTGGGCTGACGAACGCTCCATCAGTTTTCATGTGCTTAATGAATGGGGTGTTCCGTTCCTATCTTGATAGATTTGTTCTTGTGTTCCTCGATGATATTCTAATATATTCTAGGTCCCAAAAGGAACATGAGGAACATTTGAGTTTAGTTTTGCGGTGCTTGAGAGATAATCAACTGTATGCCAATGCGACAAAGTGTGATTTCTTTCAATCAGAGATACAGTATTTGGGACATGTTATTTCAGGCGAAGGTATCTCTGTAGACCCTGCAAAGATCCAGGCAATAGTAGATTGGCCTGCACCCACTACTGTGTCAGAGATTCGTAGTTTCATGGGTCTAGCTGGGTATTATCGCAGATTTGTTCAAAACTTCTCCAGAATAGCACACCCTATTACCTCCCTTTAGAGGAAAGGAAAGAAGTTTCTTTGGACAGAAAAGTGTGTAGAAGCATTTCAGAAACTCAAAGAGCTTCTGACCAGTGCACCGATCTTAGCAGTACCTGATCCAGAAGGTGATTTCATGGTGTGTACAGATGCTTCCCTTGAGGGTATTGGAGCAGTTCTAATGCAGAATGGTCGAGTGATTGCATATGAGTCACGCAAACTCAAGGATCATGAGTTGAATTATCCTACACATGACCTTGAGTTAGCAGCAGTAGTTCATGCCTTAGTGAGATGGAGACATTTCTTGTTGGGACACAGATTTGAACTACATAGCGATCATCGTAGTCTTCAGTACATATTCACGCAGCCTAATCTGAATGCTAGGCAAAGGCGTTGGATGGAGTTTTTGTGCGAGTATGACTTTGAGGTTAAGTATATCCAAGGGAAGGAGAATGTTGTAGCTGATGCTTTGAGTCGCAGGAAACATGTGATATCATCTATGACTCTTAGTGTCGATTTGAGGTGTCAGATACTTCAGGCACTCCCCACTGATTTGTGGTATCTAGAGGTGTGCAGTGAGATCAATTCAGGGAGACCCTTGGAGGGTAAGTTTTCAGGCTATGTCCTAGAGTCAGATGGCCTTTTGAGACATTCAGGAAGGATCTATGTGTCGCTACTGGATGAGTTTCGCATATTGATCCTATCAGAGGCCCATCGTGCACCTTACTCGGCACATCCAGGTGTCAAGAAGATGCATGCAGATTTGCGACGTTTATTCTATTGGTCCGGGATGAAGCGTGACATTGCTGATTTTATGGCTAGATGTCTTGAGTGTCAGAGAGTCAAGGCAGAACACCAGCATCTGGCTGGACTTTTGCAACCGAATCTCGTTCCTTCATGGAAGTGAGACATCATCTCTATGGATTTCATAGTAGGATTACCTATGACTCTTCGTCGCCATGATGCTATCATGGTCACCGTTGACCGGTTGACCAAGGTGGCACATTTTGCACCAATCAGGTCTTCCTACACTGTAGCTTCAGTAGCTAATGTCTTCATGCGTGACATTGTGAGACTACATGGTATTCCCCGAAAGATCATTTCTGATAGGGATCATGTTTTCACTTTCGCATTTTGGACATCACTACAGCATGATCTTGGAGTGTAGCTGAATTTCAGTTCAGCATATCACCCAGAGACAGATGGGCAGATGGAGAGAGTGAATCAGGTTCTTGAAGATATGTTAAGGATGTACGTGATGGATAGGCAGACTCATTGGGAGGACTATCTCTATCTAGTGGAGTTTGCTTACAACAATGGGTATCACAGTTCTATTGGCATGGTACCTTTCCAAGCCTTATATGGACGCCCTTGTCGTACACCTTTGAGTTGGGATAGCCTTGAGGATCGCATCCTGTTGGGCCCAGAGATGCTTCGTGACATGGAGCAACAGGTGGTGCGTATCCGAGAGCACTTGACAACGGCACAGGATAGGCAGAAGAAGTATGTTGATGCGCATAGGTCAGATAAGCAGTTTGCTGTGGGAGAGAAGGTTTTCTTGAGAGTGCGTCTGCAGAAGAGTTCGATCCGTTATGGAAAGGGCTCAAAGCTAGCACCTCGCTTTGTGGGACCATTCGATATTCTTGAGAGGATTGGTCCAGTTGCCTATCGTCTTGTTTTACCGCCCAGCCTTGCTCACATTCACGATGTTTTCCATGTTTCAGTACTTAGATAGTATATTCCTGATGTTGTACATATTCTTGATTGGAATGCATTGCAGGTAGAGGACGGGCAGCTGACTTTGGAGCCAATACGTATTCTGGAGCAGCGGGAGTTGACCCTCAGGGGTCAAACCATAGAGCAGGTAAGGGTCCAATGGGACCCTACTGATGACTCTTCAGCTACATGGGAGGATGCATCTAGATTACGAGATTTATATCCCTATTTGTTTATAGGCTTCCAGGAGTAAGCCTAAGTCTAGGGGGGGTGGATGTAGTGCCTGCCTCTAGTTTACATTTTCGAGCTACATTTATGATATGATTGCCAAACTCTTTTAGGCCAATTTATGTTTGATGATTAGTATTATTATTTTAGATATTATCAAATGATGTTTACACTCAGTTTATTATATGATGAGATTACTTGGTACTCTATCTTTCATGCATGTATGATGATTATTCAATGGTTTTAGTTATCGATGATAATTAGTTAGATGGTTTATTATTCCATGTGCTTCTTATGGATACTTACCCCATACTGCATGTGTATGGTGTGCGTGCTGTTTTATTTATGTATGGTGTTTCTGATATGGTTAAGGAAGGGAGTCGTAGTCACCTGCTAGTCAGGATCTACACGATGCACCACTTCCTGCCATTGTCTGTTTAGCTTAGAATATTGTGTTTGTACATGCGTGGATTTTATGCAGGTTGCAGGTACCGAGTATCGACTTCAGGATGAGCGTACCCTATCGCACTGTCTCAATATTAAGGGAGGGGAGATAAACTCTTAAATCCAAATCCTAAACCCTTTAGCCAATTGTCCTAATTGATAATTAGGACAAGTATCTGAGTTAAGTACCCTCCAAATACATCAAATGATGTAATTTCGTGATTATAACCCTTTTGTTTGATTTGGTATGTATTTTTCTATGATGGATGGTTAGATTTCATGATAGATGTTTTATCATTATGGATGTATGGATGTATCATGTATGGTGAATAGTTTCATATATTTTTACTGTACTTTGTATCATGGATTTAAGGATGTCGTATCTTGATCTTTACATATGTATATTCTTTTAAGCCTTTCATACCCTGTGACTTGTACAGTGTATGATTGAGCATTCCGAATTAATTTGCCGAGAGGCATTCGGAACAAATGTATATTATGGACATGGGACTTTCTGATTATTCTTTCATATGTATGTGATAGTTGTTAGACTTAGATTTAATTAAATTTAAATGTGACTCAACGTCTTGGGATCTTTAAGAAATGTAACTTGCAATGTATGTTTGTCGATGATTACATGTTATTGCTTCCGCTACTATGTGTTTGATGTGTATGTCATACTTTCTTACTTAAAAAAAAAAAAAATGTTTAGCAAACTTAGAGAAACTTTAGGTTAATTCTTTTGGATCCCTTGGCGGGGCGTTACATAAATATGTATATACATGTATATATATGTATATATGTATATACATGTATATATATGTATATATGTATATACATGTATATATACATATATATGTATATATGTATATATACATACATATATATATATATATACATATATACATATATATACATATATATATGTATATATATATGTATATGTATATGTATATATGTATATATGTATATATATATGTATATATGTATATATATATATATATACATACATATATATGTATGTATATATATATATATATACATACATATATATGTATGTATATATATATATATATACATATATACATATATATATACATATATATATACATATATATATATATATACATATATATATATATATATATATACATATATATATGTATATATATATATATATATGTATATATATATATATATATGTATATATATATGTATATATATATATATATATATATATATATAGTTAATTTTAATATTTAACCAACTTTCTAATTACATTTATAATTTTGGGCATTAAAAAATTAAGACACAAACCTTAACTATGATTATATTTATTGAATAATCTATTTTAGAATTTTCTTTTTATGCAAATTAGTATAGCATAATTGAATGGTGTGTAATCTGTAAATTTTTTTTTTTCAAAGTCATAATGTTGTTTAAGAATTTATTCACTAAAGTGGCATTGTCTCTTACTATAAGAATTGACAAAGTAGTGGTGATAGTGGATGTTGTTAAGTTTCAGGATTTGCACCATTTACTAAACTAGAAATGTTCAGTAACCCTTCCTTAACATGGGAGTCGTTTCACTATGTGAGATTGGATAATGAAATGAAACCTCTGGATTCTAGGCCGACTCCTATTGGATCTTTCAGTGATGATCTCTAAAACTCAATGAAATACTTGAGGGAAAAGGGGAAGAAATTACCAAAATCAACCTAAAACCTAAAGTTTAAACTAAGGAGGTGATACACCAAAAATGGTTATGAAAACATAACCCATGTGTAACAGAGAGGATTCTATAGCTTTATGAAATATACATAAAGCACAACTTCCTGTAAAGGCTTGCACAATTGATTTATAATAAGGTTTCCATACTGAAACTACAAAAAGGAGGATAAACTAATACCTCACTTTGACTAATTTCACCTAAAAACACATATCATAACCTACAAACAAACTTACTGTTCTACACAAAGGTGTTGGAATGAGACAGAAAGACAAGGAATAATGAAACATTCACAAGTTAATCTATCAAATCATTTAAAAATGCACACAGAATTTGCAGAAAGGAAAAGGCCTAACTGATAACTTCACAAAGCATGATCACGCTGCTATTTTTTATTAGGTAAAATAGGTTTTACAGGGATCCTGAAACCCAAAGTTTTACAGCAAAAAGAGCGAGATGAAACAGACTAAACAAACAAAAAACTACCTCAAAAGGTCGAAGACAAAAGAAGGCCCGAAGCAAAAGTACAAAGGCTAGAGACAGAAAAGAAAAGCCAAGTGAACAAGCTAGTGGTCGTCCATGTCCATGGCCTGCAGGGTTTCTGCAGCATCATTGTCCTTCTGACTGGCCACACCCTCCTGAATCCTAGTAGGAGTGTTCATCTAGTTCCCCTGATTCACTTGGTCATTGGCCTCTTTCTGAAATTCATCCCGATTGAATCCTTGCTCTGTGTTATACTCTACATCCCTTTCAAGGCTAGTTGTAGTCAGATAGTCCCCCAGATTGACAATATTCTCATTCAAGGTATGAAGGGTGTCCACTATCTATTTGGTGATTATCTGGTGGACAGAATCTAGCCTTTGGACCTCTTGCTTAAGCTGGGTGAGTCTGTCATCCTGATGGTCTCTGGAGACCTGGCCTCTGTCTTTCTCTTAGCTACCCACCTGGTCCTTACTTCCTCTAGCTTCCTGGTCCTTGTCAGTATCTTGGTTGTTGGGTTGGTTGCTCCTATCCTTCAGAGCCTCAATTTCCTGAAAAATCCACTTGATGAAACAACAGTTGTCAATCAGACTGTTCTTTGCATTGTTCAGGAAATTGAAGCCAGTTTCTTGCACATTGTCAGAAATAACCAAAAGAGCCAGGTCAATGAGCTTGTCGTAGTGGGTACTTCTGTCAAGGTCTTCTAGCACCTAGATTTTAGTAGGTTCTCTAACAATACCCAAACTGACCTTGTCGCCATAGAAGTTCCTCCAGGCCCTTCTCTTGTTCTTTCTTATTACCTCCCCCCTTTTTCAACCATGATTTCAATAATCTCCTCCAGGGGCAAAATGGGAACTTCCTGAGGCGAATTGGGCAGGGTGGGGTTGGAGGGCACATCAACAAGGTCACTGGGATGTTCCTGGGGCAGGGCCTGGTTCACTTTTCTTTTCTTGGGGTTAACCTTGGGGTCCATAGGGGTCACCACCTCCTCGTCATTTTCTCTCTCCTTATCTTCTTCCATCTCACTTTCCTTCCCTGTCTCCAAGTCCTCCTCCTCAGACTCTGTATCAAACTCCACATCATCATCACTAGCCTCTTTCACCTCCTTAGGATGAGGAGAGGGGGGGATAGGGGGAAGACATATGGGGCTCTTCCTGCTAGGGATGCGGGGATCACGAGTAACAGGGATAGCTTTGCTAGGGGTGTCAATTTTCTCTGATTTCACTACAAGCTCATCCCCAGAATCAGAACTAGCAGTGTCCTCCGAGGCACTACCCAAATTCCCAATGGTTTTACCTCTAGTTTGGGTTTTCAAGAACTCATAAATCAGAAGCAGGAGACCCTCATGGAGGGCGAGATTTTTGACAGGGCATTTCTTGAACCCCTCTATATTCTTGGCCATGGAGGTGAAAATGTAAAAAGGAAAAAAAATTTCACTTTGTGTCTAAAATGATTTAACAGAACAAAATGATGAGTCCTGATTCTATCAAACTTGGGGTCAAGAGTGACATATTCAATGATAATCCTAAGAACATACCTCCAGAACTTTTTGATGGAATCAATGTCATAGTAGGTGTCAATCTTGACCAATTTTCTTTTCTCCTTATCATCCTTGACAAAGTCATTGACAGTGTTGGCGGACATCTTCTTGTCCCTATAGAAGTTCAAGTCGTCCTGAGAAAAGCAAGTCACCTCCACAATAAGACCCTCAGTGATTTGGTGGGAAATACCATCAATTTTGACCCTACCATTTTGCCAGGAATCAACCATAGCTTTATTAACCCCCGCATCAAATCCATGAAGCTTCTCTATGAATTTGGTTATACCTCCCTTCTGGAGCTTTCTCTAGACCTTCCTCTTCTCTTTCCATCTCTCCGCTTCGCCCCATGGCTCTCTTCTAATCCTTTCTCCCACCATTGCAATTTTCGGCTCAACTAACCCTAAACCACTAGCAGTATTGTCGAGTTTAGAGTAGCATAAGGTGCTAAGAGCGAAAATAATTTTGCGCATGTTTATGGGTTTATTTTTGGCTTCCTTCTGCTCATGTCTTTCGTACACGTGATTATGGAGCGGAGGGGGTTTCGCATAAATCCAAATAATTCCCTTTTTGAAGTACAATTTTGCAAATCCTATCATCATTAAAAAGACGTTATGTTGGTGCCGTGGATTTGCTCCTTTTGGATTAGCTCAGTCGCCGCCATCGAAAAATCATTGTTGCTTCCCCACATCATCATCGAGTTGCTAGCAACCACTTCGTTGGCAAACCAGTCAATGACCGTGTTTGCTTTACGATAAACGTGGTTGACGTGGTAGTTTTTTAATTTCCTTAAGTCCAATTTTAGGTCCTCAATAATGCTTTCAATGGTCCAGGAGGGTTTAGTGACTCCTAAAATGCAATTTATTATATTTAAGGAGTCACCTTCAAGCCACAACTGCTCAATCCCTGAGGCCAGGGCCAACTTAACAGTGAACCTAGCAGCATTGGCTTTAGCTAGATGATTGGTTTGGTGGCCAATAGGGGAAGAGATAGCAGAAATGCCACCTCCTGAACTGTTTCTTATGATACCTCCGCATCTAGCTAGATCTGGATTC
The DNA here is from genome assembly GCA_028749045.1 of Cupressus sempervirens. NCBI lineage: Eukaryota > Viridiplantae > Streptophyta > Pinopsida > Cupressales > Cupressaceae > Cupressus > Cupressus sempervirens. The sequence continues at coordinate 30,556,868 of CM053783.1, read as the reverse complement.
CCCTTGGCTACCCCATCGAAATTGGCTTTATGCCAGTTCTCAAGGGGAAAAGACAAAATAACCTCTTGTCTTCTTTTGATCCTATCTTCTTTCCTGGCTTTACTGTGCCCTCCAACCTTTATGTATCCTTCTCTGGTTATGGCATAGTTCTCTGTCATAAGGCTTTCGATTTTCTCAGCTATTATAACCTCAGGGGCTTATCTGTCTCTAAATATCCTGTTGTTGCGCTCCTTCCAGATTCCCCAGCAGAAGTGTGGGAAGATCCAAGAGCTCAATAACTAAGAATTCAAACCTTGGTGGTGGCTTCTCCACTGACTAAAGAAATCCTGGATGCAAGCTGGAGGGCACCAGTTGAAGTCCAGGTTAGTAGTCAGATGGCTCCACACCTTGGAGGAGAAGGGGCAGTGGATGAACATATGATTAACCATTTCCAGGCATCTTCTATTAGGTAAGATTTGGCCTCTCTTGGCTAAATTATCCTCGGTGAGGATTTTATCTTGTAGGAGGAGCCAGAAGAAAATGTTTATCTTAGGCATAAGCCCAAGGATCCAAGCTTTGGCCCAAATAGGTTTCTCCTCTTTACTCACAAGGGATAGATAGCTGGTGGCCACAAAGTAAAGGCCCCCTGAAGAATCTCCCCAAACTAAAGAGTCGCCATTCTGGTTGTTGAAGATGGCATTCAGAGAGGACATTAAAGGCTTGAGGTCCTGCGAAAGTTTAGCTTGATTGTGCCATTCATTACCATTTATGTAGTTCCTTACCATCAAACCGTATCTGCCAATACACTTATCAGCCCACCTACCAAATATGGGGTGATTAATGAGGGGTTCCTGACACAGCCAGCTATCCTGCCAAAAAAGGATTTTGTCTCTCATTCCAACTTTCCATTTAGCCTTGGATTTAGCAAGGGGGAGGGCCTTCAAGATCCCATTCCAAATATGGGATCTTGTCGGCAACTCAGCCCCTTGAAATATGGAGTTAAGAGACAATCTACCCAAATATTTCTCAGCCAAAATATCCCTCCAAACACCTGTGCTTTGGAAGATGCACCAAGAATGTTTAGCTAAAAGGGATTGATTGAGGTGAGAAATTTTTCTAATAGCAAGACCTCCCTAGCTTTTGGGCTGGCAGACTAGGTCCCAAGCAATCAGGTGGTATCTCTTGTGGTCATCAGTCCCTGTCCAGAGAAACTCCCTCTGAATCCTCTCCATTATTTTCACAAACTTAATCAGAATCCTAAAAAGATTGAGGGCATAGGTAGGGAGGTTCTGGAGAATAGAGTTAACCATAGAGCATTTGCCAACTTGACTGAGGATGGCCCCTTTCCAACCTGCAAGTTTCCTATTGAAATTGTTTATAATGCTGATCCAAAAGGAATCCAGAGGTTTCGTTCCAAGAGGTAGCCCAAGATAAGTCGCTGGCAGGGACCCAATGCCACATCCCAAGATGCAAGCGATTTTCCTCTGCCTCTCCAAAGGGGTATTGAGGAAGAAAATTGAACTCTTATCCAAATTGATAGCCTGTCCTGAGCCCCTGGAGTAGGAGTTCAGAATGCTTTTGAAAGTCCTGGCCTCCCAGACAGAGGCTTCACCCCCCAAGATAGTTTCATCCACAATTGCTAGTGGGTGAAAGTAGAGGGTCCCGAAAAAGGCCTTAGATCTTTCAAACTCCTATCCCGGATCTTCTTCTGGATGATTCTGCCTAGGCATTCCGCCAAGATGACAAAAAGGACAGGAGATATGGGGTCACCCTGCCTTAAACCCCTTGAGAGGGAGAAGACATGAGCTGAGAGATGAGCTTGCATACCTGAGCATCGAGACCAAAGGCCCGAAGGACAGCAAAGAGGAAATTCCAGTTGACGTTGTCGTAAGCTTTAGACAAGTCCAGTTTGAGAAGGAAACCTTCCTTATTGCTTGCCTCAAGAGAGTGGATGACTTCGTGAACCAAAACGATGGAATCAAGGATCTGCCTGCCAGGGACAAAGCCAATTTACAGGGGTGAGATGATCAAGGGAAAATGCTAAGGAGTCTGGAAGTGAGAACCTTGGAAACGATCTTGTAGAATGAATTATAGAGGCTAATGGGCCTAAATTTGTCCAAAGAGTCAGCTCCCAGAATCTTGGGGATGAGGACATGATCACACTGTTGTTACTTGTATTATATTTCCAAAAATGAATTACAGACTCTGCAAAATAAAGTCCAGGACTCAAAAAATAGTCACAAAACCTCTATGCATAAAATCAGAACCCCCATAAAATGAGCCTTCAACTCATACTTATGCACTTTCATCCAATTGCATGTTTTATGAGGTTCGATCATAGGCTCATGACACTCACAAATGACTTTTACCTATTTCAGCATTTCATTTCATTGTCACTGCTAATTTTCTTTTATGATGAAATGCACCGACAGATAGAATATATGTAGTTGTAGAGATAGGTGGTCATTGCTTAGATCCTTTAGGATCTAACACCAATTTTTTTTCCCTCTTTTTGTAGTTGCTGGAGAGCATGGAGCTTGAAGTTGGACAAGTGCACCAGGGAAAGAGTCCATAACCAGTCAAAACAACATGCACTGACTGGTTATCTCTGTTCCTATTTCTTTCATGCATATGTTTCTCTATTTATGCATTTCGTTATGAAAGCAACTTAGCTAGTTATACTCATGGCTTGTGTGAGATCTTCTCTATTCAGCATATTAATTCATTTCATACTTTGTAAAAATGAAAATTGTACATATCAGTTGATGATCTATACAATGACATTGTATCTCTTTTGCTCATGATTTCATATATAATTTGCAAAAATGATGGAATATAAATGAATAGAAAATGTACGCTTTCCTTTTGCAATGTTACTTGAAGTAAAATTCAGCATGTGTAAAATTTTGGTAACATTTTTTTGGCGACTTTTACTGTTTGTCTGCCTGCTTGACACTTGACCAGTTGTTGTTATTCATCGGGCATAGAGTCTGATTATGCATTCCTAGCACCTAGACCCGACACAAGGCGACTTCTAAAGTTGTTGGTTCAGTTTTGAATGCATGCACGTGAGTTTAGTAAGACCTGAAACTCTTGTTAAATTAATGAATATGCAGGGTCAGAACTCAAGTATCAACTTTAGGAGTCAAAACCATCATAGTCGACCATTTGGTTTGTGTATGGGTGAATGTATGAGTTTGAACGAATGCATGTATGTAGCGTACACATGGGTATGCAGATATGTATGGCTGGCAGCCAGACATTTTATTTGCAGTGATATGTATGTGTGTATGTGTGCGTATGTTGGATATGTGTATGCATTTTAGCACACATATTTATGCATGCATGAATGAAATGAGCGGATATGACAATTCAACAACACAAACCAACAACTTAACCAATCTAAACTACAAAACAAAATGGGAAGCTAACCTAGAACAGAAACAAAACAAAACTAAATGCAGACGCACTTATTGAAAACAAGGGAAACTAACCTAGTATGTACAAAGTAGGACTGAAACTCATACCTCAAAGCATGGTTTGAGGTGGATCCTGTTCACAGGGATCAGCAAGACGTCTCCTTCCATGGTAGCCAGTTGGTAAGCATTATGCTGTTTACATTCAGCAATCTAAAATGGCCCAGCTGACATATGATCAAACTTACTGGGCTGGTCGGGCCTGCTCTTGAGAATATCCCACTTTAGTACCATGTCACCAACATGGAATTCTCGAGCTCGAGCTCTTTTCTCAAAGCTCCTCTTTATCTACATTTGCTGATACTCCATGGTTTCCATGGCCTTTTTCCTAGTTTCTTCTAGCTCCATCAATTGGGTACACCACACTAGCATAGGGTCACCTTCCTCAAATAGAACTAGCTGTGTAGCAAGATCAAGCGCTGGTAATTCTGTCTCAATTAACAACCTGGCCTCTTTCCCATATACAAGCCTATAAGGCAAATTCCCAATAACTTGCTTTGGAGTAATCCTGTCAACTCATAAGGTAGCTTTCAATTTTGAATGCCAATCTCTCTGATTCTCTTACAAATTGCGCTTGATGATTCTTATAAGGTTCTTGTTGGAAGACTCTTCTAACCCATTAGCTTGTGGGTAATAATTAGAGCTCGTGCTAAGATATATTCCATGATTAAAGGCCCAATTAGTGACTTTCATTCCAATGAAAGCAAGTGCATTATCAGAGATAATGGAATCTGGTACTCCAAATCTGTTCACAATGTCATCATAAAAACTTAGGATTGTTGTTTCATTTGCGTCTTTTAATGCTATTGCCTCAGTCTAACGTGTGAAATAATCAGTGGCTGTAATGATCCACTTGTGACCCACACTTGATGGAGGGCTAATGGTCCCTATAAAATCAACACCCCATTTTTGAAAGGGTTGTTCTGTCTTAATTGGTTGCAAAGGCAAAGCTAGCAGCCTCTCTTTTCCTGCAGACATGGCACACTTAGTGCATTTTCTGATGTGTACATGACAGTCTTTAAACAAATCAAGCCAATAATAGCCGGCCCGAAGAATCTTATAGGCTATTGTTCTAGGAGAAAAATGTCCTCCTGAATGCCCATCATGAAATTCATGCAATACTTGAGCAACCTAATCTGAATCTATGCATTTTAAAAGGACTCCATTGTAGTCTTTTCAGTATAAAATGTCATTTATTAGCACAAAAGGGGCTAATTGCAAGCGATAATATCTTCACTTTGCTCAATCTAAGGTGGCTGGACATTGACTGGTTTTCAAAAAATGTATCATATCCTGTAACCAGCTTGTTGTTCCATCATTGTTTCCAGCAACACCGATCAGTAAAATAACATTTCCTTGCTCCTCAAGCTCTAAAATATCCTTATTTTGTGATTTGCTCGCACAATCCCTTTCCTCTAACTAGCTTGGTTATATGGATATCTACATCATACTCCATGACGCGTGTGATCCAACCAGTGTGCTTCTCATTTAAATCCTTACTCAGGAGGAACTCCTTGACACTTGGATGCATTACACGTAAAATGACCTTGTTATGTGTCAACAAGTGCCTAAAATTTTTAAGGCTTTTTACAACAGCAAGGACATGTTTCTTAATGAAACTGTACCTTTGCTCATACTCTTCTAGTCCTTTGCTAAAGAATTTGATTGGCTGTTCCAATCCCTCTGCATTTTTCTGTACTAGCATGGCTGAAATCACATCATAACCACCATATGCATAAAGAATGAAATCCTTACCAAAATTAGGATTGATTAGAACGGGTACTGCTGCTAATGCATCTTTAATGGCCTGAAAATTCTCTTTAGCTTCCTTTGTCCATGCAAAAACTACATTCTTTTTAAGCATGGTTGTTAATGGCTTGAGAAGAGCTGCGATGTCAAGCAGAAATCTCCATACAAAATTAATGCGGCCAAATGAAACTTTGAAGGCCTTTCTTGTGTTGTGGTAGAGGTAGCTCCAGAATTGTTGCAACTCATTTAGGGTCTACCGTGATGCCTGACTTAGATACAATGTATCCAAGCAATTTCCCCTCATGCACAGAAAATATACTCTTTTGGGGTTTAATGAGATGCCAAACTTTCTACAGCGCTCAAAAATCTGTCTTAGGTGATCAATATGATCTGTTGTTTTCTATGAATAAACAGTGACATCATCTAAATAATTTTGTAAATCAGTTTTTGGATTGGATTGTGTGACGATTTTTACCATCAACATTTCGAATCACACTACGTGATCCATCATTAGGATGAGAGAGCAAGAGATGTCAAACAAAATAATTTGACTTATTTTGTTTGACATCTCTTGCTCTCTCATCCTGATGATGGATCACGTAGTGTGATTCGAAACGTTGATGGTAAAAATCGTCACACAATCCAATCCAGAAACTGATTTACAAAACTATGATGGATTGTGGAAATTTGATCACATTAATCATCTAAATAAACCAAGATGAACCTATACATTAGATTACAAAAAGCCATTTCCATGGCTTTCTGAAAGGTTGCTCCAGCATTGGACAATCCAAATGGCATTCTTTTGTATGCCATTGTTCCCCACTTTGTTGTAAATGTTGTTTTGAATTGATCTTCTTCCTTTACCAGGATTTGATTATAACTTGAATAGACATCTAGCAAAGAGAACCTTTCAACCCCTGACACACATTGTAATATATGTTCCATGGATGGAAGCGGGTGTCTATCCTTCAACGAGACTGAATTTAAGTCTCTAAAATCCACACATAGCTGTAATTCTCCATTCTTCTTCCTTACCGGGACCAAGTTAGCAACCCAACTTATGTGTTTGATCAGAAAAATTATCTTACTCTCAATCAACCTGAACACTTCCTTTTGCATCAAAGGTTCCAGTTTAGGATTGATTGGCCTTTGCTTTTGCTGAACTGGCTTAGCCGCTGGTTCTAGCTCTATTGTATGTTGTGCAAGTCCTAGATTGAATCCTTTTAAACCACTGTATTGCCAAGCGAAGACATCATTGAATTCTTGGAACAAATGAAGAAAAGCTTCTTTTTCTTTAGCTAAATTTACTTTTCCAAATTTTAGGCATTTACCCAGAGCAATATCCAAATCTGCATACTGGTTTTCTTTGACCAACAAGGTGGCCTTTCCTGGTCTAAGTTGATCATCAGAATTAAAGACACTTTCTAGTGTTACTAAACCCTTTGGAAACTTGTTGTTTTTCAACTATATCACCTGATCACCATATTGGTCCTTATATCTTTGCTAGTTAGAATTGGCAAAAACTTCTTCCTCCAGCACAAATTGCAGAATTTGTTCATCGCTATAAAAAACTTGCCAACTAACATCATTATCAGGAACCGAAGGCCTGGTAATGATTTGATATAATGCTAATCAGTATGTGCGGACACACTGTTAACAATATCATATTGAGCTCCTATAACTACCAGTCTATAAACATGTTGGTTTTCTTTTCTAGGAACAACCAGTATATTAAATGCATCAAAAATTTCAAGTAAATCTCAAAGATGATGTCTATAAGACTTTAAAATGTCATTTTTTGCAGCATTCAGACATCTGATTTGATTTACGACCAATTCACTATCACCATACACCCTCAAGCACTTAATACCACGTTTTCTTGCCCACTCTAATCCCTGAATTAACCCTTCGCACTCTATTGTATTATTGGTACAAGAAAAATTGAATCTGAAAGCGGCATAGTACCTATCATCATCGGGTGAAACTAACATGACGCCTCCACCAACACCTTGTCTACCCTTCGAACCATCAAAAAACATGCTCCATAGCTGATCTTGGGACTCTCACAATTGATTTACGAGTTTGACCAGATTGGGAATAACTTCATTTTGCTCATGTATAATATAGGTCCCTAAGTTAGCACTCGTCATATGATAAAACTAGTTTTCATAAGTTTGACTTGATGCCCATTCATCAAGAAGAATATCTGGGACATTGTCTAGCTGGGTTCGATTTTTAGTAGTTGTATGATATTCTGCTTTGTCAAATGCAAATAGCTTTGCATTGACAGAACTGGGAACATAAGTCTCTATGTGGTTTTTTGCAAGTAACTTAGATTTAATCGTTACTTTTGTGCCATATCTAGTCCTAAAAAGCATGTGGGACCAATCAGATGACAAATAACCACCAATCTTTGCTGTGAAATCCCTAGACAAACAGATGGCAAAGTACGGAGGTAAATTTATAACATAAATATCCTATTGAATGGCAAAATTAGGATAGGAATGAAGGGTGACACTTGCATCTCTAATCACGCCTATAGTACCTACAGATGTCTCATCAAGTTGAACAACACCTCTTTCAATGGGTTGGTATTTTAGTCCTAACTGGTCAGCTATCTTTTTTGGCATGATTGAGCTTGTAGCTCCACTATCTACCATACTGTTATGGACTAGTTTATCACCAATGATCAAGGAAACATAGAAAGGAGGCAGTTTTATTACCTTATTTGGCTCCTTGGCAATTTTATCGCTATCCTCCTCCTTTTCATCAGCACCGGTTAACAACACTCTTGTCGGTTCATCCATCACCCTTGCAGGATTTGCTTCATCCAAGAGAGCCTTTTGTAGAATATCCACCTGACCAGGAATAGCCAAAGTTTCCCACATTGACATAGACATGTTCATCTTCTTCATATTCTCCACGATATTAAATGGCGCAACAAAGTGTGATTTCTGATGTGCTTTAACAGCACCATGCTCCGCTGGCTTGTGAATGGTTTCCTTGGTGACAAGGACGTGAGTGTCTCCCACCATGTTTGTAGCACTTGATGATGGCTCAACTGTATTTGGTGGTTTATCCTTATTTGTTGTTTGCTCTGCTTCAAGGGCTCTTTTCTTAGCTTGGGTATTTGCTGATACTCGTGAGTCATTATTGACTGCACAAAACTCATCTTTCTGCCAGTTGAGGAAAGCGATTTCAGGTGTAGGTGCATCATGTTGCTGTTCAGATGCATCATTAGTGACATTTTTTTGTCCCACGACTGTATTTTGCACCATTAATGCCTGATTTATAACTCCATTTGTGCATGTGGCCTAATTATGTGGTTCACTATAGGGGTAACACCACTCAAAATCTGCTACAAGGTTGTTTTGCATGGGGACTATGTCTCTTACTAGATTTGCAACATTAAGAGGGATTGGGTTATAAGGTCGGAAAGGCCTTTGATTGATATTCTGCCTATAACACATTGTGTTAGCTTGAAACATTTATCTATTTCCTTGGGCCTGACCTTGATTTTGCTGTTGGTAAGGCAGGTTTACAACTGGATTCTGTTGTTGGTAAGGTGGCCTAGGCTGGAACTGCTGCATTTTAAGATTAACTAGCTCATTACTAAAATTTTGCATCATATTTTCAATCTTGAGCTGACTGTTTTTTATCTCCTACAGCTCTTGTGAAGGGCCTGCAATACCTGAAGGGCCTACCACAGTAATTTCGTGGCTGGGAACAACAGGTAACTGGTTAAATGGTGGAATTGTCAATGGTACATTTGGGTGAATGTCTGGAAAAATGGGCATTGGAGGCCTAGGGGCTATTTTACCAGCCTGGATAAGACTATTTTAAGCTCTAATGGCGATATCATAAGCTTGAGGCAGCAAAACACCTCCCATAGATTGAATCATTACTGAGATATCGCTATTTAAGCTTCTCAAATAATAAAGAAAAGCATGATTAGCTGAAGGCCTTACCGTAATGGGTATTCTAGTCCAAGTCCTTTGAAACTAGTTGTTAAAATCCATCATTTGTTCTTGTGGTGCCCACTTTATGGTTGTGAGTTGTTCTACTAGCGACAAGAAGTCAGACTTATCCTCAAAATGTCTTGTTAGAGTGTCACCCAAAGCATCGCATGAGCCTATGGAACCAACAATTAGACTTCTGAACCACTGTAGTGCTTTCCCTTTTAAAGATGCTGCCAGTAATTTAGTAGCAACATCTTCCTCTGTAACATGATGTACGTTGCATAAAGTAGCAACATTCCTTATGTGCTCATAAGCTGTAGTCTAGTTTTCTCTAGTAAAATCTGGCAAACTCTTCAATGCAACAAGTGGTATGTCATGATGTTGAGCAAAGTTCAAGGCACTCCCTTGATTAAAAGGCACAAAAGCATATGCCCTTGCCATTGGTGAAAGTTGATGTACAGGCTGCTGCACTGGTTGTTGTTGTATAGGTTGCTATTGTACAAGAACACTCTGCTGAAAGCTCGTATTTGTTGTATTAACCAGTATAAAACCAGTGCTCGCTGAATTTTTAGCTGAGTCAGCAGGTATGTCAAATGATTCAGCCCTTACTGATGGACTTGTTGAATGTCTGACTTTCCTTTGATGTGTTCTGATATACACACGAAGACCAGGGGTTGATAGTTGCCTTCTTGATGCTGGCTTCATTCTAGCAATACTCCTTCCATGTCTTTTAGGAGTTTCTAGCTGCAGATATTCAAAAGAATCAGAAATCCATGTTTGTATCTTTCTCATAAATTCATCATCCCTTGCGGGCTGGTTGAAAAATGACTTTCAGCTATACTAGCACAGTTGAAAAAAATGTGTTTGTGTCCCACCGGGCATGCCAAAACTGTTAAGTTTCAGGATTTGCATCTTTTACTAAACTGGAAATGTTCAGTAACCCTTACTTAACATGTGGGTCATTTCGCTATGTGAGACTAGATAATGAAATGAAACCTCTGAATTCTAGGCCGGCTCCTATTGGATCTTTCAGTGATGATCTCTAAAACTCAATGAAATACTTGAGGGAAAAGGGGAAGAAATTACCAAAATCAAACCTAAAATCTAAAGTTTAAACTAAGGAGGCGATACTCCAAAAATGGTTATGAAAACGTAACCCACATGTAACAAAGAGGATTCTATAGCTCTATGAAATATACATAAAGCACAACTTCCTGTAAAAGCTTGCACAATTGATTTATAATAAAGTTTCCATATTGAAACTACAAAAAGGAGGATAAACTAATACCTCACTTTGACTAATTTCACCTAAAAACACATATCATAACCTACAAACAAACTTACTGTTCTACACAAAGGTGTTGGAATGAGACAGTAGACAAGGAATAATGAAACATTCACAAGTTAATCTATCAAATCATTTAAAAATGCACACAAAATTTGCAGATAGGAAAAGGCCTAACTGATAACTTCACAAAGCGTGATCACACTACTGTTACCTGTATTATATTTCCAAAAATAAATTACAGACTCTGCAGAATAAAGTCCAGGACTCAGAAAATAGTCACAAAACCTCTATGCATAAAATCAGAACCCCCATAAAATGAACCTTCAACTCGTACTTATGCACTTTCATCCAACTGCATGTTTTATGAGGTTCAAGCATAGGCTCGTGACACTCACAAATGACTTTTATCTATTTCAGCATTTCATTTCACTGTCACTGCTAATTTTCTTTTATGATGAAATGCATCAACAAATAGAATATATGTAGTTGTAGAGATAGGCAGTCCTTGCTTAGATCCTTTAGGATCTAACATCAGTTTTTTTCCCTCTTTTTGCAACTGCTGGAGAGTGTGGAGCTTGAAGTTGGACAAGTGTGCTAGGGAAAGAGTCCATAACCAGTCAAAGCAACAAACAATGACTGGTTATCTCTGTTCCTATTTCTTTCATGCATATGTTTCCTCTGTTTATGCATTTCCTTATGAAAGCAACTTAGCTAGTTATACTCACGGCTTGTGTGAGATCTTCTCTATTCAACATATTAATTCATTTCATACTTTGTAAAAATGAAAATTATACATATCAGTTGATGATCTATACAATGAACATTGTATCTCTTTTGCTCATGATTTCATATATAATTTGCAAAAATGATGGAATATAAATGAATAGAAAATGTACATTTTCCTTTTGCAATGTTACTTTCTATGATGTTACTTTAAGTAAAATTCAGCATGTGTAAAATTTTGGTAACAGATGCAGCAAGACATAAGGTCTAATAAAAAAAGCAAATATGGAGGACAATGATATTAAGGTGAAAGCTAATGGAACTGCCATAATTTTCTTTTCAATGATTTCAATCACCATCCTCTCCATTTTAAAATCAATTCATCTATTATGTTTAACTATCTCTATGTGTTTAAAATCATCATCAAAATAATGTCATTGAAACTTATGAACTATACTCGATTGGTTACAATCTTAGTGTTGATTTTAGTGGTAGTAAGAACTGCAAACTTGATTAGTTAAAGCTTCTATTTTGTTTTCATATATATGGTAAGAATATATAATGTGTCAAATAAAAGGATAGATGTTATTAAAGAACTTAAAGTGCAAATACAATTTTTCTATTGAATATTTATGATTATCTACAGTTGTCAAGCATAGCTTATTCTTGACACTTTTTTTTTAGCATGCATTTAGTAGTAGCAGCTAGATTTCATATTTAATTTAAATGTAGCATTTTGGCAAGTTTTCCCTAACCTAATTTTGTTTATTGAGATATTTATAATACGTTTGGTGCTCAAATCATATATAGGAATACATGAGAATGAAAAAAGAAAAAGTTTACAAGATAAAATATTTATCTAAATAACATATGTATCTTAAATATTCAATTACAAAAAATAAAAAATCAATCACATATTCTAATTCTTTTGTTTACTTAATTTAATTATGTATTGGCTATTTTTACTTTTTAATTAACCTTAAAATTGTCTATTTAACAGTTGCAATCTTAATTACTTTCATGTCCATCTAGAATAAATTTATAAGTTTAAAGATATTTTTGTTGGAAGTATAATAAAATACTTAAATAAATATAAAATAGTGGAAATTACTTACTTTTACAAGTTGACGCTTTAAACAATTAGAGTGTTAACTTTGTTTACTTTTGTGTAAATGTTTGTTTTTTATATTGTCATAATAATATAAATATGTATTGAATATAAAGTTATTAATTGTAGAAAACGTGGAGTAGAAAAAATATTGTGTTAAATCAATGAACATTGAAAATGGAGTCTAGAACTCATATTTCATCCATATAATGCTCTACCCAGAGATCCTTGGAACACAAGGATAAAGCATGCACTAAATAACTTTTTTCTTAAGATAAATTACTTAACAAAAACACAAAGTAACCAAGTGCAAGAATGAAACATCTCATTTGGATAGTAGAATAGGTAACACAACTAAACTCACATGTTCATTCACACAAGTGGAAGTCTTAAAAACACTTCCAAAGATCTCCATGCACTAAACCATAACTTAAAATCCAAAGATCACATGAATCATGAGAATATACCAAGAAGATGTTCTTTTTAAACCCAAAGTAAAATTTTGTAGCATGGTTAAACATACAAGCCCATTTCTAACTAAACATATCATGAACAAGAATTACAACCAGAGACCTTTAAACGGTCATGCACAAGACAAAGGCTTAAGGGTACAACCACTCATCTATTGGGCCCCAAGCTGAAAGACAAATGTTGAATCCTGAATTTGGCTTTAGTCTAAATTCCTGAAGCCCTGAGATTTTCTAGAATCTTCATCTTGACTCTTAGAGGTCTAGAACCTATGTCAAATGAATTGTTGCATATATATAAAAATATATCGCAAGTATAAGAAAAAATAAGGAAGAAGAAGAAGAAGGAAGAAGAGAATGCCACCTCATAATATATTTTATATATAAGAAGCAAGAACCCCCAAAAGGGTGCCCAAATCACATGAAGAAGTTGTGTGATGCTTCACACAACTACCACGCGATACTTCTCATTACTATGGTGGGATACTTCACCATTATCATATGATATTTCATAAAATTATGATGCGATACTTCACTAGTATTGTACAATACTTCCAATAACTAAGGGTGATACTATACCTGTATCATACGAGATGTTGTCCTAGTTTCTCCCATGAATAACACCAAGGTTAAAAGGCTTAACTAGGATGCAAATAAGGTTAGAACCTCCACACCGGAGAGTATTGGAACTATAACTTGAGGAACGAACACTCAAGAGCATAAAAAACACTAAGAAGATCTAGATAACTCACATAATCAACATGCTACACTAAACCATGATAAATGACATTATAATGAACTAAAACAACATCCACACAAAATACACGAACATAAGCATCATGATCTCAAGAAGGAAAGTACAAGCATAAGATGAAAACAAATCAAATTAGTCGTGTTCCTTTCCTCCCTGCCATAATGACATCATGAGACCTTAATGGCCCTAACTATACCCCCGAGCATGAATCTCAAATTTCCAAAATGATAATTGGAGTTGTCTTATAAGACCGTTCTTACCAATAAACCATCAATTAACATCATAAGAACAAGTACAACCAACATGGTAATCTACCAATATTATCACTAATCGAAAGCAGTGGTAAGAAACATCATCTAGTAATACGATACCCCATCAGAATAAAGGAATGCATCAAGTGACATACTAAACATCATCTAAGCATGATATCAATGCATCCAAGATAACACATAAATCAAAAGGAAATATACTCCAGATACACTAAAGTACCAAGTGAATATCTAGCATTGGCCTTAGATTGAAAGTAAACCATCTTTGTACACTAGTCCTTAGTAGTGGTTTAGGTAGCTATGCCTCCCAACCACGTGGTACCCATAGGACCACACTAGTTGTGCTCGTGGAGATAATGACTTGATCGTAATCACATAAGACAATCACTCATGACTAACACACACACACACATGATACCAACCTCTATATGATCATGAAGACAATGCAATACATCAGGTCACTTAGATCCACTATAAGATAACAATGTAGGGACTCTAGTGGAGTGTAGGTCACTTGGGATCAGAAAAGCCCAAGCTAAATGTGTTGCAGAATCATCTCCCTCGAGAGGCTAGTTAACCGTGCCCTTGCAACAACTTCTGCAAATCGTACAAACACCACACACCCTCACATCGACACATTAGAGAAAGTTCAGGTGCACCCTTATCTTAATTAAGTCTTATTACCCATTAGTTAATTTGGTTATCACTTATTTAAACCTCTTTACGATACCTTGTTGGCCCTTGTTTGGGGTATCGAGAGAAGCCACTCCACATGTCTACCCTACATACCCATACTCATCACCCATTAGTTAATTTGGTTATCACTTATTTAAACCTATTTATGATACCTTGTCGGCCCTAGTCTGGGGTATTGAGAGAAGCCCCTCCACATATCTACCCTACATACCCATTCTGATCACACAATGAGTACCCAAAGGCAATGGAAGTTCCCAACCCAACCCTCAAATGAACAAATCCTCAATCGACCTATATTCGAGAGTTCAGGTATTGCAAGATCTTGTTATATACACACGCATGTGCTCATGTGTGGCCACAACCAACTTCACGAATGTAAGTACATAAAACCAATGCAAAGGTTGGATATGAGAAATGCAACAAATGAAATAAGAATAACAATCACACTCAATCGACTTATATCTAGGAGTACGGATTCAATACAAATCTCAACAAACAATAAATCACCAAGCATCATGAACTCACTCAACCAACCTAAATCTAAGAGTGCAGATTCTACACAAATCTCAATGTCCATGGGATAAAAGCATAACATACAAGGAAACCTACTAATATATATGACAATTTCCCAATATATTCATAAAGATTCTAATTATTATTGTTATATTTTACATGAAATTTCAACGTCGACCTAAATATAGGAATTGGGTAGCCGAAAAGATAGCTTTCCCGGCGAAAAGCCATAAGAGTCCTACGTGCTGAATGGATTGCCTTCCCCTTCAATAAATAAAGAAAAAAACACTGAAAATGGAAATGCAAGAGAAATCCCTCTTCTGTGAGCAGCCAACATGACGTGTCAGGATTGAATTTCGGACAAAGTGTTATATCAATTAATAATTAATTAAGCGGAGATACCACAAGCTACCAGGATTCATGTTTTAAATGTTGAAATACGTAGCGCCACGCAAAACATGCTAGGAATAGTAAATCTCAATATCTCTGGAAAGCGCGCAGAAGCTTGAAGGTTTTTGCTCAGATCTATTTAGTGGTATTTCTGGTTTCGTAGTACTTCATCTCAGGAGCAGCTTTAATAGGTGAGAATGTTGACCTTTTTCTTGTGTAATTTTTGCATGTTGGTCAAAAATTATCTGTCATAGGCTGTTAATTTGCGTAATCTAGTCTTGAATTTGTTATCTAGGGTTTCAATAAATTTGATAGGGAAGTGCGGAATCTTAATGTCCTTACAGGCGGAATAAATTTAATGGGTATTGCTATTCTTTTCTCTTTTCAAAGCATCAATTTTTGGAAAATTTGAGTATTACAGGCAGTGAAATATATTACTGTATAGTGCAGAATTATATGCTAGGAGCTGATATTATTTTTTATAAATCTTTGAAATTATTTTTTCGTTTTCTAAGAGGGAATTTATTTTATGGTATTGTGAATTGGGAGGATCTCGTGGTAAATCAGTAGTTTTTTATTAGCGAAGTTCAAGAAAAGTACTGCATTCAATTATGGGCGCTGCAAAGCTCAACTGACGAGGGTACGCCCAAGTCTTGGGCGAACTTAAGGAATAGATCCTTCTCAGTCGTTCCATCTAAGATAAGGCATGCTTTCCACCTTGGCTAATTGAGGCAATTTAATTAACAGATAGCCAGGATTATTCAAAATACAAGCGAAGACTTGGGAATCCCTTACGTGTAAGCAAACAAGTACACCAAACAAGTACACCGATATTGTAATAATGAGCCCTGCAACGCTATCTCCCACAATCCTACAGCAGACAATGAACAATTGTCATCCAGTTTATTATGTGAGAAGCATGCGTGATAGAGTCCAAAGGGGACATTATATTAGCCTACAGAAGGAACTTTCCTCAATCTCAAACTGCATAGCAACCTAGCCCATTGCGTGCTTCTATATGAGATTCATATAGTTGAGAAGTTAGGTCCACTTTTTTCACTTGATAATTTCCTCTTCATTAACTTCATCCACAGAGAAAGTTGCATGTCTACAATCCCTTTAGCTGCTACATTTGTTGAGGGTGATGCTACAAATCATGTCGAGAGCTGATGCAGTCATGTTCAGATGATCCAGTGAAGAGTTATCCAGTCATACAGCTAATTAAGTTAAATTAAATACACAACCCAGCTTAGTGGAACAACTAAATACAATATGTTCTTTATTCATTCTCAGTCACAGAATTACAAAATCCACCACCATGATTTGTTTGTGGAAAAAATACAGAAACCATGATTTTTTGTTGAAAAATAAATCAGAAAAACTACCGCCATGGTTTTTAGGACAAAATCATGCAAAACTCTCATACTGGAGAAAACAGGTCAGAACCGTGGTAAATAAAACTACCCATCATAGAAACCTTCAGGCAGCAAAACATCTGACTTCGCATGGTAGAATACCCCAATAAATGATCAAACTTTGTCATGTGGTAAAACAAGAAAACACTTTGCATGGAAAACAGTACATTCAGGCAACATGCAACTGACAAGAAACACATGCAAGCAACATGCAACTCACAAAGTTTGCAACTTTTGCTAAAACCAAGAAATCCGTGAGCAAAACCCACAACCAAGTTTGTAATTTTCAGAAAAATGTAATGTCCCTTATCAGGATCTTTCATAATTTAATTGAAATTATTCAATTGAGCTTTTGCAGGTCCAATTTGATACATCTTATTTTCTCTTCTATGTGTTTTTGGGTGATTAATACTCTTAGTATACCTTGATTTGTGAAAAGATGTGTCTTTTCATTATATTATTTTTTAATATTAATTTATTATTATGTTGTTTTTTTTTTTTGATTGGTAAGAGGCTGAAGCCAAGATCAATTATTACGTGTTGTTATTAATTATTATTATTATTTATTAATTTGCGAGTAGATTTGAACCCAAGACCTCTTCGATAAGAGGCTCACAATTTACCTTTGTCTTGTAGGCTCTTGCCTATTGTTACTTATTAATATTAATATTAATACAATTCACTTTATATTATGATTATTAATGTTTTCTCATTTTATGTAATAATATTAAATTTTCATTTAATATTAATAAACTATGCTATACTGATTAATATTATATTATTATTTATCTATATTTTAATTTCATTTTGACTGGATATCAGAGTCCTCCCTTCTCAATTTTTTTTGTCCTCAAGCAACATCATAAATTTCCTTGTAGAGCCAATATACAAAGCATATAATTGGATGTATGAAAACATGAAGCATACACAGAGGAAATATGTAGTGCATGAAAACATGAAGTAGACACGATGCAGACATATAATACATGCATTCTTGATTAATGCCTTACAATTTGCAATAAACTAGGGTTAAGAAAAAGATTTACAAAATTTACTTCTTCAATAGAATCTTGCAACCACAATTAACCATTAGTATAGGTGTATATATAAGTTTCAAATAAAATGTCAGTCATGATAAATTACTCTATAACGCCCTGCTCGGGATCCCAGAAGAAATAAACCTAATATGATGTATGGATTATACATTATCTCTCCTGCATGGTGGGAGTGGGAGCTTGATTAGGTGACCACGCGGTCAGGAGGTAGTGACTTCTTATCATTGGGTTCCCCCCACAAATTGACAGTTATCAGATGTTCATGGATACAATTGTACCTTTATCATTCTTGTTGTTGTCTTAGGGACTTCTATTCATTTGATGTATCTACGTATCATGTATCTTGTATTTTGAGATTCTACTAGATGTATTGTATATTGATTTACTTGTATTTATTATTGCATACCCTGCGACATGTGTAGTGGATGATGTTATTTGAATGTACTTTATCATATTAGTTGGCTTTTATGTATGTGTATATCAGATTATGTACGTGTTTATTCATTTTATGATTATAGACATTGTAATTGAGACTTAAACTTATTAATAAACCTTTCTTAAATGTGACTCAACGTGAAGAGACCCTTCAGGAATGAAATCTGTATTGTAATTGCATTTGTGTAAATTTTGTGTTTTTGTATATTGCTTCCGCATTTTTACTTTGATGTTGCTTAAACTTAAAAAAAAAGGTTCAGAATACTTTGTAACATATTAGGTTTATTTCTTTTGGGTCCCCGAGCGGGGCGTTACATACTCCAACTTGATCCCATACTATGCCCAAGAGTGGAACTTTGGCCCCCTTGGCCTTAGTGGCGGTGTTTACGCATTCACACGAGGTGGCCTACTTAGCGGGATGCTTGTTTTGTTTTGCTCTTATTATCATTCTTAGTCAAGAAGAACACTTAGGATGTAAACAAATTGCTTAGGCACCAAACTCGATGGTCTCCCTCAAAGTTTTTGTGGATCCAAGCTCTTAAGCTCATCTTGGACATGTCCTCAAGGCATTCTTGGGGACGCTGATCCTTACCCATCTCGGAATAACTTGTTGGCTCGATTTAAATTAGACTCTCCTTGAATACACGCTGTTCTCTCTCCCGAGGTTACCCTTATAGGCAAGTTGGCAATAAACTATACATGAATTGAAAATTCCATGCTATTTTCGTAATGACTCTGGTCTAGAAGGAATGCTAAGATGCAATAGGTCGTGTTTATGTTAATTAAACTTATGATCAGACTGTAATAGCAATGGTTATTTGTAGATTTAGGGAATACTAATCTATATTTATCTTGCAGGTGATAATCAAAACAAAATGGATATGAATTAAATCAATACTGAAATTTTTGAGTTAAGTCTGAAAGCAATTCAATCACTGGGCCTGATGTCCCAATCTGAAGAGATAGAATCATTTATCAATTTCGATGTCTTTCCTCTTACAATCAGTTAATATAAATATGGTACTCAAAGGGGTTTAATCACAAACATACATGACAGTTCGGTGAAGAGTCTCTTTGAAGAGACACGATGTCTAAACTTAACTAATTCAAATGATCCGATTATGATTGAGTGTGATCATACATCAAGTGAACTGGTAAGCTCTATGATTGTCGAGCATGGTAATGTGCAAGAAGATAATCATTTAGCCCCCCTGATCTGATGAGTAAATAGGATCATTTGCTGAATCCATATAAATGCATCCAAGATCGAAATTTATCAAGAATTGGCAACCTGATTTTAAGAGAAAGATAATAAAATATTAATACTTGGTTCGAACAGATTAATTTCAAGGAAAAATCTCAAAGAGTTTTATAAGAGTAGGTCATATCAATGTGTATGTGTGTGAATGTATATCCGTTTGCATGGTGAATTGATATACATGCACACACATACACATATATTTTGCTAATTGATATTTCTTTGAGTTTTGACCGACACTATAGTTTCTCAGCACTCCCGCTTAGCTAGGGAAGATAACAAGGTGTGAATATGTCTAGATATCACCTAATACGTGATATCAAGCACTATACAAAATATCAAGTCAGCATGATATTTGTATAGCTTAGTTAGGTATGTGCACTAACATCACATCGCATGATGTCTACCATAACTTGTCATGGCATGTCCATTGACATTACGTCACATAATGTCCACCACAATTATCTCATTAAGACCATATTGATCTACAACATATATCAAGTCAGCATGATATTGATCAATTAGTCCAAGAGATATTAACTACCAAGACATTTCCATGAATATCAAGACATCATAATATTCGTCATGATAGTGAACATTGTAAAGTTGTCACCTTACAATGTTGAATACAAGTGTATATTATCAGAAAGATCGTCACCTTTTAGTAATGTACATAGGGGGGCCATAAAGTCATGGAGTCACTCACATGACATCAAAAGTTTGCATGAAGCCAGCCCATATTCTCTCACATGGTGTTTCATTGCGTCACATACATGACATCCACCTTGACCCATATTAGAGGGTGCAATAAGGATTGTCGCCTCAAGCTTCTTTCTCACAGAGAAGAGTGTATTGCAAGAGCTGATACCTCAACTTTCTCTCATAGAAGAAGCCATTAAGGTATATCTCAAGAAATCACTGATGTTCTTCCTCAGAAAGGACTTCATTTTCCACAACTCGAAGCTTGTCTCAAAGAAGTGCACAAACTTCACTTTGGCTTGATGAGAATATCGTCGTCCGTTTTTCAGTCTTAATGAATAGTATTCCAGGTGTTCATCTATGGTTTATGCATTCACATTCCCTTAAAGGCCTTTCACTTCATATCATGAATCATAGTCCTTTGACTGCTACCCATTTCTTGATCACACAAGAATCTATCTCTTCAAGGTCTACTCCTTCTGGACCAATGTCCTTGAAGTCAGGTCCTCTAGCTGCTCCCTCTGAAGCAAAATGTCAACGATCCTGTGATGTCAATTGAAGTAGATCCTTTAGTTACTCAATCTGTCACAGAAGCTTACTCTACTTACATGATCTCAATCATCGGAGATTATTGATCCAAGAATGCAATTACTGTTCCTTTTAATAAGGGTAAAATACCTTGTGAAAATTACACCTCCATCTCTTGATTCTGACCTTATATAAAAAATGCATCAGATAAATTTGATCTCTTTCTGGATGCCTTCAGAAGTAATTCATTCCACAACAAGCTACTGCTTGTAGTCCTTCAAATAACTTGCAACTTCACCTTTGACGTGATGTTCTCATAGTATCCATGGTGAACAGTTCTACGCAGTTTGTCCTGTGCATTCATTGTGGAGTCAACTGAGATCTACCCACTGTAGATTCATCGTGCCTGACATGCTTCTACAGCACTTCAATGTGGAAGGTTATCCACGGTGTTCAGCCTCTTCCAAACTCCAACATAGAGTCATCGCTTATTATTCGGAAGTTTTATTTGAGGCACAAACAACACAGGTTGTGATCTCCAACATAACATTGCAATGCAGACCTCTAAATACAATCAATGTTCATTCCCAAATATTGAATGTGCTTCAACTCTTGTGATGGCTTATAAGGTATCTCTGCAGATATAAATATATAGGTCTACTACCATGCGAGCATAACCAGCTATTTCATCTATGAGATTTAAGGTTTCTTCCAGCATCGTTTTGTACTACAGCTCGCTGTGTCAAGGTTTGAAATTTATGACTGCAACACTATATTGCACTGCTATGAGGTTCGAGCATAGTGATTCTAACTTGGCTTTAAAGCACTCTTGTGTGAGCTCAACATGATCCGTAGAAATAGTTGTTTGTAGAGGAGTCTTCTTTGCAATGTCAACAATGTTTGCAATACTCTTTTGTTGTTGTTTGTGCCTCTATCAAATCTGGCAATTCATGTTGACTTAACTGGTGGCAGTTTTTCAGTCATTACTTCTCATTGATGTCATTTCTTATGCATTCCTTATTATCGGATTTGACAAGACTTTTAATCATCATGGAGATATCAATAATAAGTCAACCTCTTCGAGCAGATAATATTCATGATGGAATGTATTGCCAATGACAGGCATGGAATGATCAAACTTGCCAGACCATACCCAAATAGAGTCTTTTACGAAAAATCATTTAAACATCAGGGATCTGCTTAGCCTATCATCAAACTGAGTTAGCAAGAGATGAACTCCCCGTCATGCAAAAGTGGCAAGCATTGATATGCGTACCAGTGATGGGATTCAACTCAACCTCACAATCAAATGTATGGACACAACAACTTTATGTTTAGTATGGATCTTATGATCTAAGCAACAATAAAGATTGCAAATACCCAATTTTAAGATAATCTGATTACAACTATAGTCTTCTGAGTAAGAGAGCCTTCAAGTATGAGCTCCCCAAACTGCCAGTACAAATATCGTTATTTCCTTCATCCTTTGTGACGAGGTTCCGTATAACAGCATCATCATCTTCATCCTCCATGTCCATGCTTTGCACTTCATGCCCACCACAATAACCTCACTGGCAAGCTGTCTATTTCATCAACCCATTTTGACAAATAAAGACAGCTTTTATTTAAGCAGTGGTACCCAAAAGCTTTCAAAGCTAATGGATGTAATGTCAGAGCAAAATATCCACTTTCATCTATTAGAAATATTTGCACATTTTAAGGAAAGATGCCTCTCCTCTGCCTTCAACGTCATTTTCAGCAGGATGTTGGGGCCTCTTTGACCTTTTCAGTCCCAGGGATGCGAGTGCATGACTCTGAGTTAAACTTCAAATTCTGTAATAGAATATCTTTACTGGGAGTGATCAAAAGATGCAGCTCCTTGCTGACAAGAAATTATATGTTTTCCAGTCATGCCAATCAAGGATACAGTTGTTGGCACTTTTGTGCAGACTAAACAATAGTCACTGTAAGAAAGACCACTATTTCTTCTCCCAAGTAATAGTCAGTAGAGGAGTCCGAAGAAAATAACACAGTACGATAGGAACAGTTATATGACCATTCATGAAAGCCCGATCTCTGCAATCTGATGACCATTCACAAAAGCCCAATCTCTGCAATCTTCAATGTATATTATAACGTCTGTACTGTGAATATCTCTGCAATATATTTTATAATCTGGAATCTTAATATATCTTCTACAATATAGGATATATAATCTGTGGTCTCAATTTTTATCCTCTCTGGCTCATTTGAGTTCTCCATAGTTATATCAGATGAAATGTTAGCATACAATAGCCTGATATCTCAAATTTAATTTGGATCTTTTACCAAGGCTCTGATACCATGTTTATGTTAATTAAACTAATGATCAGACTGTAATGGCAATGGTTATTTGCAGATTTAGGGAATACTAATCTATATTTATCTTGTAGGTGATAATCAGAACAGAATGGATATAAATCAAATCAATACTGAAATCTGTGAGTTAAGTCTGAATGCAATTCGATCACTGGTCTTGATGTCCTGATTTGAAGAGATAGAATCATTTATCAATTTCAATGTCTTTCCTCGTACAATCGGTCAATATATATATATATATATATATATATATATATATATATATATATATATAATACTCAAGGGGCTTAATCAAGAACAGCCATGACAGTTCAGTGAAGTTTCTCATTGAAAGACACGATGTCTAAACTTAACTAATTCAAATGACCCGATTATGATCATACATTAAGTGAACTTGTAAGCCCTATGATTATCTAGCATGTTAATGTGCAATAAGATAATCATTTAACCCCCCGCCCCTGATCTGATGAGCAAATTGGATCATTTGCTTGATCCATATAAATGCATCCAAGATCAAAATAATCAGGAATTGGCAACCTGATTTTAAGAGAAAGATAATCAGATATTCATACTTGGTTCTATCAGATTAATTTCAAGGAAAAATCTCAAAGAGTTTCATAATAGAGTAGATCATATCAATATGTATGTGTGTGAATGTATATCAGTTCACATGGTGAACTGATATACATGCACACACATACACATATATTCTGCTAATTGATATTTCTTAGAATTCTGACTGATGCTATCGTTTCTCAATTGGCTGCTTTGACACCAAACTAAACGGTCTCCCTCAAGGTTTCTTTATACATACACATATATTCTGCCAGTGAATGATGAATGTGATGCCTCAAGGTTTCTTTATATATATATATATATATTTCATTTCTTTTCCTTGCCAGTGAATGATGAATGTGATGCCTCAAGGTTTCTTTATATATATATATTTCATTTCTTTTCCTTGCCAGTGAATGATGAATGCGATGTATATGTAACTGTCGTCTCAGACAAATCTCTATATCTTATATATATTTATAACTTAGCTGAGATTTGAGTTGATTAATTTCGTTCACATCTTCTCTTTTCACTGATGATGAGTAAGGAAGCATAATGTTTGTGCTGCTCTTTGATTGGGCTGTATATATGTCTATTTGTTGACTGTACGTGTTTGTAGACGCTGATTGGATACTCCCCTCAAGCACAAATGAAGTATGTATATTACCAACTTCTTGTTCATTCCATAGCTATAATAATGAGTCATGATGATTGTTCTCTTGTTATTAAATAGTTTGCACTTCATCATAGCATACTCAACAATGAGATAATTGTTCTTCTTTCTAGATTGTCACCAATGTCTTAGCACTGCTCTGACATGAATAATGTTACAATGTTGTAATTTTCAATTTTCATTATGGAGTCGCTTTTTACTAGGCCTGGTACAAAATTAGTTACTCGGTGTTACTGGGTAAGTTAAAACACAGTCAATGCTACCTGTAATCTGAGTCTGAATTTTTAGCAGAACTCTTACTCTTGACATTTTAAATAGGCACCATCATGTGGTTTAGAGGATAACTACTGAGTGGATTGGTCAGCTTTCATGAATTGATATTATTCAATATCGGGTGCTTGATATCAATATTTATCTTGTAATGTTGCCCCAATGAAGTCTAGAATCTCATTATAGCATATATATGTTGCAGCATATAATATATTTTGCTAACTGTCTGATCCTAACTGTCTGTAATGTTCCTCGATAACTTATGGACAAATTTTGACCAATTTCCTATACTTCAATGAAAGATCCCAAAAGGATCCTTTCACTAAACTTCTGTAAATTTTAATTAAAATAATAGATTTTCCTGTGCTTTCCTTGTGGTCTTAGAGAATTAGACAGAAGTTGTAGAAAGATTATTATTTTTTTTCTGTATTTTTCAGATAAGTAAAACAATGATTAAAAACAGCAGAAAATAATATAATATTCAGTCAACCAGAATAGCCACAAATCGTACCAAGTAAGATATGTAATCAGTATGCCAGCAAATGTGTTTACGAACAAAGAATGATGATGCCAGCTGCAAGAATGGACCAGCCACGCACCAAAAGGGCAGAGATGGCTGACGTAATCCAACCAACAAACCACGTGCCAGTTGAAAGGCAGCTGTACAGCTGCTATAGTCACACCAAGGTAGCAAGAAGATCCCAATGTGCCAAACAAGACCCCCAATGTGCAATGCACAAGCACCCTTAACGCTGAACTTAACAATCTTTGTCAACTGCTGAAACAATACTGTAGAATGCTGCTGAAACCACCTATTGGGATTTGCGTCCCACTAGCCAGACTCTAGGGTTTGCGTCCCAGACCTCTAGAATCACTCCTCAGAGCAAAATCGCAAATACCAAGAATGAAGATGTAAAAGAGAATGAAATAATGAGCCAACATCTCCTTTTATCTCCCTCTCTAAGCCAATTGAACCTCAAAGGGAGAATATGCCTTTCCCTTTATTATAAAATGACATCTTCTCAATTAAAAGGTCTTTATGTATAGGAAAACACTCCTTTCATCAAATAACGTAACTCTAGGTGCCCGAAGGTCTCCGAATGATGAAAATGAGTTATAATAATTCAAGACCTTTCCAACGAGCTCTAACACATAAGTCTACTTGACTAGATGAAGCCAAAATCCCCTTATTACTCCAATTACCTATCTAAATAGCTTTATTTTAATTTATTTAAACTCAAACTTTGGAAATATTAAAAATATTTCCTTTTATTCAACTGGAAAGCCAAAACAACCAAATTATCAATGAACGGGTTTGTCACCTGCTTGTGACTGATGCTGGGCAATTTGGGCCAACTGGCAGTCCCATCCCTAAGAACTAGGGATGCTCCAAGAAGCTAGGGAATATACCCTGTCACCCTGAAACTGAAACCGTATACTAGTCCCGAGGAGCCTCAAATCTGATCATTGCCACAACCTCCCAAATTTTAGGAAAACCCCTAAAATTAAGGAATTGCCTCGACCGGCTCTCAAACTAACTGTAGAACCAACTCTGGTCACTGAGTATCCAGTATGAGTCTCTATCCACCATTGCTATCCTACAAGACTTTAATAATAGGCCAACTTTCATGATTTTGCTAGTCAAACTAGAGAGGGGACATGACATTCAATACAATTTACGAAAATAATAAACAGTATTCGTAGACCAAACAAAGGTGTGCTTGGCGTTAGAAAGCTTCAATAAAGATGACAATTGATTTTGATCAATTTGCTACCAATGATGTATAGAGGTTGATGTTTTCCATTACACAATCAAGCCTTTTCAAGGACTTCAAATGTTTTAAGGTCATGTGGAAATTGCTCACAAAATTTGTTCAGCTAAGTAATAGAATTCTTCAGTGTAGGGCAAAAATGCTAGCCAAAATCTCCATTAGTAGTTCTATTACCAATACAACAGCAAGAGCAGGGGCAATAATTTCCCTTGGCGCACGCCAATCAAGTATGAAGTAAGACTGGGAAAACATCTTCATTTGAATTTGTTGAGCTTTCTATTACCGTGCAAGTTGAGTCCAATGTGATCAAAGTCCCGCAATTTCCTATTCCGCTAGAGCTATTAGAGTGCCCCCAGAATCTTTAAGACGACAAGAGTCAAAATTGATTGTAGGGCCATTACATAGCTTGATGGTTTTACCAAGTGTTATCATACGTTAAAGATAATTCATGTGAATCGTCCTAACTCCATTCGTGTTACCAATTTTAGCACTCATATACTTGTCATCTATTCATTTAAAAATACTATCAAAGTTTACGATGCCCATTGCTCATTATTATCACTTGCTATCATCCTGATGTAGTGATATGTATAATATTATTTGATACCTATTTGTGAGGTTTGATTTCTTAGTGATTGTCAGTTTCTTATTTGAAAATTTGTAAATATCTCCCAGTTGCTGATGTTTTCTCTAGTGAATCCTCTCCGTGCCTATTTCTTCCTTTGTGCTAGGCCTACTATTACATTCCTTTCTATGTCTTCTTCTATCAACTGGTTTCCTTCCGGATAATGGCTAACTGTAGAGTAGACTCTTGATTCCATGCTCTTCTTATTTCTCACCATTTATCCTTAGTTGTTCTGTGCCTAATGTGGATTCATATATATATTTATATCGAGTCTCAATTCTGTTTAGTAAAATTTCATTTCTGAATACTTCTTATTATTGCTTTCAGGTTGGCACGATCATGCTTTGATACCAATTTGTAAGGTCCCTTATTGGGACCTTTCATAATTTAATTGAAATTATTCAATTGAGCTTTTGCAGATCCAATTTGATGTATCTAATTTTCTCTTCTATATGTTTTTGGGTGATTGCTATTCTTAATATACCTTGATTTGTAAGAAGATGTATCTTTTCATTATATTATTTGTTAATATTAATTTATTATTATGTTGTTATTTATTAATAATTTTATTAATATTAATATTAATACATTTCACTTTATGATATGATTATCAGTGTTTTATCATTTTATATAATAATATTAAGTTCTCATTTAATATTAATATATTTTGCAATACTAATCAATATTATATTATTATTATTTTATTTATTTATTATTTATCTATATTTTATTTTTATTTTTATGGGGATATCACAAAAAAACGTGCAATCCGCCAATGAATTTGCAAAATCATTTTCTCATAAAAAATGATTAATATTTTATAGAATAAATTATAGGACAAAAAGTGCTACATATATTTTTTGATGAATAGTCCCTTCTCTATTAATAAAATATTAAAGTTACATATTTACGAAAAATGGTTGGGGGATACAAGATCATCTCGCGAGAGTTCAAACCACAAAGCTGGAAACATTAACAACTATTCATAAAAAAAAATAAGAACAACCCTCAGGCGGCTAAAGCAGTGCCAGCCGAGGGAGGTGTATCCTGCTGATCATGAAACCCCCAAGCATCAGCGGGGTTGGAGGGTGGCTCAAGAGGAACCCACCTGTCATCAACAACAACAGTTTGTTCTTTTTCCTCTCCCTCCGCCCTGGACGGTGAAATTGCCAGGTCCAGGTAGGGGAATGACCATTTGGGGTCAGGAGCAAGCGCAGGGGCAGGCCAACCAGGAACAATAGGAGCAACAGGAGGAGCATTCGGCGACCATCCTGAGCCATTTCACAGAGAGGTAGAGCAGCGAGTGGCTTGGGAATGCGACGTTTGGGAGCATTGGGCCGAGGAGCTATGCCCCTGGCACCGACCATGAGGTGAAGTTTGATCCGTCGAAGCGGAATCCAATGACATCGGGGCAACCGTCCACGACGCATCCTTAATGATTGAGAAGCTCTTGTAGGTGGGCCACCTCGAGAGCCACATTGTTGGCTTGTACTTTAATCTGTAGCATTACATTATTACATTTGCAAGCCTTAGTATACATAGCAACATTTATATCTAGAAAATTGCATGTAAAAAGCACAACATTTCCATCTTTCTAAAGGGTGAAAAGAATTTCCATCCTGAAAGCATACCAAATCTTGGAGAATTTAAACGGGATTTTGGTAGAGACCTCAAGCAAAACCATATGCCAAGAAAATGGTTCTGTCCTAAAAGGCATGAAAAAATCATGTATCTGGAATCAATACTGTTGAGCTCTGCGACAACCAAAGATGTGCAAGAAAGTCTCAGGTTGCCCACAAAAAGGACAACGTGGGTCAAGAATACCCAAATGCTTGAGCCGAGGACCCAGAGGCAAACCCTAGAAGAGATCACACCAAGCAAAGTGTGCAATCTTCGGCTCTAATGGCTTTTTAGATACTGTTAAACTTGTATCTCCAATTTTATTGTGTGAACTGGAGGTGCTATCGCCGATTGAGAGGCTCAGCCATAGGCAAATGAGGCACCAACCACAGGTATCCCATTTTTGGTTTTTAATTGACAAGAGTACATGGATACCACTTCTAGTCCTTCCACCAAGGTTTGGTGGGTTGAATTTGTTGACTTGGTGAACACCTCCTTCAGGGTTCGCGACATGGCTTAACCGCCTCTCATGGATCTGGGTAAGTCTGGTGTTTGTGACGTTCATTGATAGCTCGAGCTTTTGGCGCAACAACAAACATACCAACAATTGGTATTAGAGCCTTGGGTCATGAGTTCGAATCTCGAGAGGTCTCCTTCATTCCGTCGGTGTGAAACCCTCAGTTGGTGTTGAGTGAAGATTGTTGACTTGGTGGTCAACATCTCCTTCGGGGTTCGCGACATGGCTTAACCGCCTCTTGTGGATCTGGGTAACTCTGGTGTTTGTGACGTTTGTTGATAGCTCGAGCTTTTGGCGCAATGACAAACATACCGATAGAATGCCTAGCTTGTGAAGCAAGTGAGGAGGTAGAGCGGAGATCAAGATGTCAAAAGTCTGTTGATATGGGGATATTGGGCCTATATATCCTCCCAAGACCATTCACAGAGACTTTGGAAAATAGATCTTTGGGTGTCTTGGTGCTGCGTTTGAAAAAACACAGTGCATTGGTACCTTCAATCTTGGCAAATGGCACACCTTAAGTTGAAAACAAGGGTGACCACCACAAATTGTGTTGATTCATGGAAATCCCATATCTCAAAAAATTACCAACCCATCAAAGCCATGGCTTAACAGCCTCCCATGCTCTCTAAATGCTCTTAAACACAAAAGAGCTTGGATTTGCATAGGTTTTGAGGTGATGAGAAGGGTTTGAAACTCCGATCTCCTTCTATGCTGGATTGTTGATTGGAAAGCCAGAGGAGATGCAGAGCCTGAGAAGAATCTTCCAAGCCTCATCCTGAGAATGAGCTCTAATAACCCACTTGGCACACAAGGCAATACCTTGCTTGCGAGTGGAAATAAGGCCAAGGCCACCAGATTCCTTGGGCAAGCAACAATACTCCCAAGCGACTCTGTGAAAGCCATGATGCTCATAATCCGAAACCCAGAGGAAATCTGTGAGAAGCTTCTCCAGTTTGGAATAAGGGGCTTTATATGGAGCCCAATAGGAGGAATAATACACATGGGTAGCAACCAAGACCTTGGAGCAAATTTGGAATTTACCAACCAAACAGAGGCTTGGTAATCCAATAGTCCAACTTTATCGAGATTTTGTCAAGCACGACATTCCAAAGGTCCATTGTAGAAGCTTGAAAAGCAAAGGGGATACCCAAAAAATGAAAGATTGCACCATGTTGGATCCATTTCCACTAGTATTAAGCGAGCTAAGGTGGAGCAGGAAGGAAAGACTGTTTATAGCAGAGTGTTTTGTGCCACTAGATGGCTGACTCGGAAGCCAAACAAAAAATATCCAGGCATTGGAGCGCATTGGAGAAATTGTCCTCGTCCTCAATGAGGGTGAGGAAGGAATCATTAGCAAAGTTTCCATTAACAAGTTGAGTGGAGGACTCAAGAAGAGAAATACCTCGAACACGACTACAAGAGATGGAGTGGGCTAGAAGGTAACCAAACCCTTCAGCGGCTAGGATGTACAAAGCAGGAGCCAGAGGACAACCCTAGTGAATGGATCTGTAAAGGCTGAAGGCCTCAAATTGTTTGCCATTAATGGTGATGCAAGTAGAAGCATCACCAAAAAGCATCTCCACGAACTGAAGAAAGACAGGTTCAAATTCTAAAGCTTTTAACATAGCAAGAATGAAGAGCCATTCAATGCAATTGTAACTTAGGCAAAATCAATTTTGAGAAAGAGAGCTTGTTGCTTAGTCCTACGGGCCCATTTGATGGCTTCCCATACAACAATTATGTTGTCCAGGATATAGTGAGATTTGATAAAGCATGTCTGTTCTAGAGGGATAACTAGGGGTAAGAGATGCTAGATTTTAAGCACTAGGGCTTTGGCTATGATCTTATAGGAGACATTGAACAAAGTGATAGGCCTCCAATTGCAAATATTCTTGGGATCGCTAGCCTTAGGTATGAACTTGATATTGCTTTTGTTGATAAGGTTACCTAAAGATTTAGAGTGAAAAGCTTCCAGGTAGACCTTGTGAAGATTAGGCCCAATGGAATCCCAATGGCATTGTAAAATTCATAGGGGAAACTATCGCACCTAGGAGCTTTGTCATCCGCCATGGAAAAGATAGCCTCCTGAGGTCACTGAGAGTGAGCAATTGCTCACAAAAAGCATGCTGCTTAACCGCAAGGCGGTGAGGAATTATAGCAATGCATTCCTTCAAAGCCTGAACTCGCTCCGATGATTGATCCTAGGTGGTGAACACCTTTTCATGATGGCGAACAAAGGCTTGATGAATGTCAGGAAGGGTAGAAAGAATCTGCTACCCTAAATTTTTTAAATCCCAACCGAAGTATGCCGAGCTCTGAGAGCTTGAAAGAATTCCTTCGAGGTTTGGTTGCCAACCTCAAGCCAGTGGAGATAGGCTTTGATCTGGGCCTCCCTGGTGGCATAATTGTCAGCAACTTACTTTTGATGGCGGAGATTTGCAAGCAAAAGTTGCAGGTTTGGATCAAATGGATTCAAGGCCAGAGCCTTCGAAGCCGCACATAGAGCTTTGGTGTTGGTGTCATAGGACTGCCTGCGGTACAGTGCAAGTTGCCTACCGTAGATCAGAAAAAGTCTTGCCGTACGGGTGATGGCATCATTCCACCATTGAATCCACCCAAAATGGGCGTGGGGCTGAAGCTCTAAATTCCAAACACGCAATATGTGAGCAATATTGGATTCATGACTCAGCAATGATGTGTTGAGAAAAAAATGAGTTTTGGAAGGACGCCTCTGAGCTCTTTGCTAGGTGACAGTAAAGAGAATGGGGAAATGATCTGACAAGGTCACATCCGGCAGAGGAATGACAAGCAATTCTCTTTCTTCAAAAAAAGAGAAAAAAGATTGTGCAGATATCATTGCACGATCAAGTCTTTTAAAAACCATATCAGAGCCAACTTTGAAATTAGAGCAAGTACGCACCAATTCCCGCCAAAATGATGACGATGGGCATTAGGATAAAAAAGGCCTAATTTATTTCGCATGTAGTAGCAAGCTTCTCTCTCTCTGCAGTTGTCCACCAGAATGGTAGAATATCTTCTTTATCAGAGGTCAACTCAATCATATTAAGTACCCACAAACGACCCAAGTGGCAGGTGCCAAAGAATCCACCATCCACCGCCACAATTGGGATCGCTCAACATCATTGGGAGTATAAACATTAACTATCCCAAAAGAATGATTATGGAAGGATAACAAAGTCCACACAATCCTATGCATGAGGTCAAAACAATGAGAAATAATAGAAGATAAATGAGGTGAAAGGAGAGTGACTACACCACCTTAACCAGCTTCATGCTGGGAAGAAAAAACTGCGCTGCAACATTGAGCAAAAGTTGTGAAATCTTAACTTCCTATAGACAAAGGATGTCCAGGATACCAAGTCGATGTCTAGTATCTCGCACATAATATTTGTGAGGGAGGTCTGTGAGATCCCGCACATTTCATGAGAGAAAATTCATAGAAACAATTCCTGCATGTCATCCTTGTCCCCAAGAGAGGAGAAACTGCTATGCAAAAACGAACCAGAGGTGAAAGTAGGAGAAGAGTCTCCACCAGAGATGATTCTTCTCTTCTTTGAACCGCCTCAGGGTTTTCTCCACGACCATCTGGTCTATGAGAGAGTCACAAGGGTTGAGACCCAAGTGGGACCACCATAGACACTGCCTGGGGTGTGCGGACCCACACGAGTCGAGAAGCACTTGCAAATGAAGCCATCCCTTGGTGGACAGGGTTTGAAACGGGTGGCGAAACCACCAGTGTGATTGGTGCCGCAACAGAAGTAATAGGAACAATCTCCAGCGAAGGCTGAGCAGAGGAGGACACTTGTTGCAGTGTGATTGGTGCTGCAATAGAAGTAACAAGAACAATCTCCAGCGAAGGCTAGGCAGAGGAGGACCCTTGTTGTTTGGACGACAAGGAAGTCTTACCCTTGCGCACTACAGTTGTCCATTCATCTTTCTTGGCATTTTCAAAAGGCTTGACATGGGTCTCTTTGATATGAGCTGGTTTGCAAGGCATGGCCAAAGGGCAGTTCTTGATCTTGTGTTCAGTTGATTGACACCGATAACAAGTGTTCGGCCGGTTCAAATATAGCATCTTCTAAGTGAAGGTGTGTGCCCGACCTGAATGCCAATGGTTTCTTTGAGTTATCGGGAGAGGTCCACTTCAACACAAACCCTCCTTTGAGGACATGCATCGAAGAACTTCTCTGGTTCCATGCAAATCGCTTTGCTGAGGGTTTGAGCAATAGCGTGGATAAACTTCCAGCAAGGTAAGGGATACCTGGAATCTTGACCCACACAGGGACTTTTAGTTTCTTGTCATCTGAGATAGAGAAATCTTGAGACCATCGCTGGAAAACCAGCAGTGAAGACCTAACTATTAAGTAACATGGGTCTTTTCTACAAATGTAATAATATGGCCATTGTAATTGATATGTTCCAAATGCAGATCCCAATCTCTTATAAATATAAGATTAGGAGACCTGTCTCATGAAGAGAGATGTCTCTATGATTAATCATTATTAGTAAATATATATTAACAATATAAATCACAATATAACATATGTATTATATATAATATATATGTATAATATATTATATATATAATATAATATATATTTATAATATTGTATATATATATATATATATATATATATATATATATATATATATATATCAACATTGTATCTTACGATTAAATCAATCCGACTATAGCTCTAATTTTAACACTCCCTCTTATCTAGGGAGGATTTGTTATGGAACATAATATGCTCTTAAGCATATGGAGATATATCATCCAAATGTGATATTTCTGGAATGGCATATTTACAAATATTAACATAAATGTAATGTCCCCATTTTAGCAGTTGACCAAGTGTGTGTGCGTTAGCCTTGTTCTACATGGTCCCGAGGGCTAACGAAGGGTTTAATGGGATCGTGGAGTGTTTTGGCCTAGTCATTTCCAGTTTGGGCCAAAACGAAGTTGATTTACTCAGTTTCAAGCATACTTACTATTTTTAGTAAGTCGGCAGGACACAGTGCAGGTCAATTTTGGTGATTGGATTCGATACTCCTCGGTGAGAGCTTTCCGATGAGCTATCACTCGCATTATTCGGAGTCTGATTGCTAATACATTTTAATGCCTGAAGTTTTATTAAAGTAACGTCTAATTTAATTGTAAAATATTAAAGTGTTACTTTAATATTTATTTTATGGTGATGTGTACCCAAGGGAGACATAAGGGGTATTTTAATATATGTTTTATATTACACATCTTTATCCCACATTGCCCATATGAGTTGAACGGACCCGTGGGAATAGAATAAAAGGAAGCATTTGTAGCTTCATTAGACAGGTTGAATATGAGAAGAAATTGGTGTGTGAGTTTTAGCTTTGTTCTTGGCATTTGAGGACGTCTATCCTCTCTTGTAACATTCTAGACGTCATTCCCTTGGGGTTTGGCCTTTGGAATTCTTTCTTATTGGCTTCATTATCAGGCAGTTTAGTTGCATTTCCGGCTACAGGCAGATTTGATATTTTGCTCATATCTTCTTCACTACTTGTTCGACGCTTATGCCGCTTGGAGGGAATGGTATTATGAAGATAGTGGACTGATTGGAGGACAAAGTATTGTAGCAGCAAGTTCGTAAGCATGGGCTGGAGTATTATGACAATATTGCTGAAGTAATTAGCGAGTTGATAAATCTGCCATGTATTTGGTTTTATGAATTCTGAAAATAACATTTTATTAGCAGCAGTTCATTTCCACTTTGCATATTGTTGTAGTTTCTTTCTTGTTTATGTTGTATGATACCAATTCCATGCACGAAACACAACAAACAAATAAACGTTTGATTTCCAGAGTTATAAGGGGTTTTAAGAAGTTGAATGCAAACTGTTTGACATAATTCCTTTCAGCAATTTGGTTTAGTTTTTGGGACATTCAGGGGTGCCCATTACAGTGGTATCAGAGCTATAAGTCCTGCCATCCTGTGGAGGTCTTATAGGGAATTTGGAACAGCCGGATAGAGGGAAAAAGTAAGTAAAAAACACAGGCTAAGCATTTATGTTTGAGCATGCGACAGGGGTCTTATAATTTCCGCGATACCAGAGCAAGACAAAATAGGATTTCAGACTTGCAAAGCAAACAGTCTAGTACATCCGTGCAGGGGGACATTGAATTCAACCATACAGACACAGAGGAGATATTCTGTGATCAGGACAATAATATGGGTGATCGAGATGACAGGAATACAGGATTAGGCGGAGGCAGAAATGCTGGTCCAGATCAAGGGGAGGTACTGTTCCGACAGTTACTGGATACATTAGAGCAGGGGCAGCGTATGCAGCAGGAGCAGAATAGGCGAATGGACATGATGTTGCAGCTCATGGCTAGACAGATGGGTGTCAATATTAATCCAGATGATGCCAACAATAGAAACAATAACAACGAGAGAAACAATAACAACGGGGGAAACAATAACCATGAAGGCCAAGGCAACAACAATGGTCCTGAGAATAACATTAATGGTAATAATGGACACGGCAACAATGGGAATGAGGCTGATAACTTTAGACACGTTGCACGCCCAGCACGGACTACGAGCTCAAGACCTCTTCTACCCACATTTCCACCCAGAGATCCGGTTCAACCAGTAAACGAACCGCAGATTACCGAGTTACAGGATCAGTTCAGGAGGGACTGGGAGGCTAGTGGACCAGAGTTTCAGGCGGATATTTCTCTTAGAGATTATATGGACTTGAGGATGAGACACATGACTAAAGCAGGAGGGAGGAATCAAAACTTTGAGCTGAGGAAGAAAGTTGGAAAACTTTCTTTACCTTATTATGATGCTTCAGGGAAGATGACTGCACGAGCTTGGGTGCAGAAGGTAGATACATACTTGCAGCTAAATCCTATGCCTGAGGAGGAGGCTATCAAGTATGCGGCTATGCACTTGGATGGCGTTGCACATGAATGGTGGCATCATGGCATGGTGACTTTGGGGCATAATCAGATTACATCCTATGAGGAATTCACCGAAACATTGATTGGGAGATTTGACACTA
The DNA here is from genome assembly GCA_028749045.1 of Cupressus sempervirens. NCBI lineage: Eukaryota > Viridiplantae > Streptophyta > Pinopsida > Cupressales > Cupressaceae > Cupressus > Cupressus sempervirens. The sequence continues at coordinate 30,520,640 of CM053783.1, read as the reverse complement.
AGGATCCCGAGTTACATTTCAAGGAGCTAGCACAGTTAAAACAGTCAGGTTCTGTGGATGCTTACATTGCCGAGTTTCAGCGCTTGTCTGTACTTGTTACTGATATCTCTCCTAGGAGATTGGTGGTGTTATTTTGTGATGGTCTTGCTGATCCATTACGAGGTTGGGTGAAGGGACATGATCCACTCACGTTAGCTGAAGCAACTAAAAAGGCACGAGATTTAGCCCCTTCGGTATACAAAGGAAAAAACCATTCAACAGATTCTTCCTACCGCAAGGACAAAGACAAGAAATCATTTCAGAAAGAGTATAGCAAACCCAAAGAAGGATCAAAAGGACTAGACAATGAAACCTTGAATGAACTTCGAAAGAAGAAGCTGTGCTTCCATTGTAGAGAGCCTTGGGACTTATCTCATAAATGTTCTCTCAAGGCTAAGGCAAATCAAATGGAGTATTTTTCAGCAGAAGAGTCAGAGTTAGAAGGGGAGGATCAGCACTCCGATTCAGATGAGGGTAACACTATAGAGGAGAGCAATATTCCAAAGGATGATAGATCGTTGGCACGCTTGACAGGGGCCCAAAAGGCAATCACATTTAAGGTCAGGGGTACTATCCAGGGGCAGAAAGTGATATCTCTTATTGACACTGGGGCTACACATAACTTCATAGATGCACAGTTGGTAGCCAGGAGAGGGTTACAGACAGAGGAGCATGATGGGTTTAGAGTCATGGTGGCTAACGGTGATAAGTTATTATGCACTCGGAAGATATCTAATCTTCGCATCAGGTTTGGAGATGGCTACGAGTTGGAGGATGAGTTCTATGTTGTGGACATGGGAGATTATGATGTCATCCTCGGCATGACATGGATGGCTTCACTAGTTGAGTTCACACTCAATCTAGCGAAATTGGAGATGAGATTCCAGCATGAGGGCAGAACTGTGGTACTTAGAGGGCTTTCAGATGGAGGTTGCAGAGTAGTGTCCTTGAGGAGAATGCAGAGACTTTTTCGTCATGATGACATAGAGTGGGCGGCAGAGTGCCACATTATGCCAACTTCACCAGAGCCACAAGAAAAGAGTCATCCACTAGATGTCCAGAAGATACTTGATAGACACGCTAAAGTATTTAGCGATATTCCTCATGGGGTTCCTCCTGACAGAGGGATGGAACATGTTATTGAGCTCGAGGAGGGAGCCAATCCAGTTATGATTACTCCCTATCGTCATCCTAAGAAACACAAGGATGAGATAGAGAAGGCGATTAAGGATTTGTTGGAGATGGGGCATATCAGGCCCAGTAAGAGCCCTTTTGCTTCAGCAGTAGTATTGGTAAAGAAGAAGGATGGGACGATGCGCATGTGCATCGATTACAGGGCACTGAATAAGAAAACAATTAAAAACAGGTATCCCATTCCTAGGATTGATGAGCTGATTGATGAGTTGCATGGGGCATGCTTCTTCACCAAAATTGATTTGCGATCCGGATACCATCAGATCAGGATGAGAGCAAAGGACATTGAGAAAACAGCCTTCCGATGTCACTATGGCCACTTTGAGTTCATGGTTATGCCATTTGGTCTAACCAATGCACCTGCTACATTTCAAAGTAGTATGAACCAGGTATTCAGGAAGCAGCTGAGGAGATTTGTCTTGATCTTCTTTGATGATATCTTGGTCTTCAGTAAGACCTGGGAGGAGCACTTACATCATCTAGAGGAGGTGTTATCTATTCTGGAGAGAGAGTCATTGTATGCCAAGGAATCTAAATGTGAGTTTGGCATGATTGAGCTCCTTTACTTGGGGCATATCATTAGTGCAGATGGCGTTCGGGTTGATCCCGAAAAGATTAGAGCTATTGTAGAATGGCCTACTCCCACAAACCTTACACAGCTTAAGGGATTCTTTGGTTTATGTGGTTTTTATAGGAGGTTTGTTAAGGGATTCTCACAGATTGCTACACCCTTGACAGATCTTACCAGGAAAGGAGCCTTCGTGTGGACAGGGGCAGCACAGAGGTGTTTTGAGCATTTCAAGCAGGTAATGTCTTCATGTCCAGTTCTAGCTCTACCGGATTTCACGAAGCCTTTTGAGCTTCATTGTGATGCATCAGGTGATGGGATTGGAACAGTATTGATGCAGAAGAAGCATCCCATTGCATTCGAGAGTAGGAAGCTCCGAGGAGTTGAGAAAAGTTATTCTGTCTATGACCGGGAGATGTTGGCCATAATGCATGCATTGGCCAAATTTCGATCATATTTGGTAGGTGGACGTTTTGTGATCAAGACTGATCACAACAGTATTAAATACTTAATGAGCCAGCGTGATCTTAATGATCGGCAACAAAAATGGGTGACTAAATTGCAGGCTTATGACTTTGACATAGAGTTTGTCAAAGGTAAGAAAAATGTGGTGGCTGATGCCTTATCTTGGAGACCTCACTTATGTGCTCTGGCAGAGATTTCAGGAGATTGGAGAGATCGGATTATAGAAGAGTATGTCGGAGATGCTTGGGCTTCTGGATTGATTTCAGGTACCATACAGGATGATCGCTATGAGGTGATAGATGGATTGATCAGAGTTCAGGACAGGGTTTATTTGATTCCGTCATCACATTTGAGAGAGGCGATACTAAAGGCATTTCATGATGCACCCACAGCTGGACATCCGGGGGTCTTCAAGACCTACAGGCAGATTCGAGAGCGGTTTTCATGGAAAGGGCTCAAGGATGATGTTCAGAGGTATGTCAGGGAGTGTGTGGTTTGTCAACAGAATAAGGGAGAACACACATTTCCTGCAGGTTTATTACAGCCCTTGCCCATTCCTGATAGGAAATGGGAAAGTATTTCGATGGACTTCATCACTGGTTTACCACGAGTGCAGGGAAGGGATTGCATCTATGTGGTGGTGGACCGCTTGACGAAGTTTGCTCACTTCATTGCTATTCCATCCACTTACACAGCAGCACAGGTGGCAGATCTTTTCTTTAAAGAGATATTCAGGTTACATGGGTTGCCCAGATTCATTGTCAGCGACCGGGATAGTAAGTTTGTGAGTGTTTTTTGGCAAGAGTTGTTTAGGTTGTGTGGTACAGATCTTACACCTAGCACTAGTTATCATCTGCAAACAGATGGGCAAACAGAGATTGTGAATAAATGGGTGGAAGGATATTTGAGAAACTATGTAACTACACAACAAAAGGCTTGGATCAGATGGTTGCATATGGGAGAGTATTGTTATAACACCATTTATCATATGTCCATCAAGATGACTCCTTTCATGGCACTCTATGGTTATGAAGCACCTAGCTTCATGGATTTAGTTTTGGGGGACAGTAGAGTGCCCAAAGCCAAAAACTTATTGCAGGATAGTCAGGACATCCTGAAAGTGCTCAAAGAGAATATACAACAGGCCCAGAGTCAACAGAAATTGTATGCTGATCAGCACCGAATAGAGCGCAGTTTCGAGGTAGGGGATATGGTTTACTTGAGGCTACAACCATATAGACAGTCATCGCTCAAGAAGAGCGGAGCTGAAAAGTTGAAACCTAGATTTTATGGTCCCTACAGGGTGATTCGCAAAGTGGGCAAAGTCGCCTATGAGCTTGAGCTTCCAGAGGGCAATCGAGTGCACAATGTGTTTCATGTGTCTAGGCTTAAGAAAGCCATTGGTCAGAGTGTAGTGCCTTCTGCAGTTTTACCCCCTTTGGATGAGGAGGGGAAGCTTGTGTTAGTACCTGAGGCTATTCTGGATACCAGAGAGAGGAAGCTTAGAAATAGGATAGTGAAGGAGTATTTGGTCAGATGGAAAGATCTGCCGGAGGAAGATTCTACATGGGAGAGTGAGCAGGTTATTCAGCAGGCTGGACTAAGATTGCTTGAGGACAAGCAATTTCAAGGGGGGCGGACTGTAATGTCCCCATTTTAGCAGTTGACCAAGTGTGTGTGCGTTAGCCTTGTTCTACATGGTCTCGAGGGCTAACGAAGGGTTTAATGGGATCTTGGAGTGTTTTGGCCTAGTCATTTCCAGTTTGGGCCAAAACGAAGTTGATTTACTCAGTTTCAAGCATACTTACTATTTTTAGTAAGTCGGCAGGACATAGTGCAGGTCAATTTTGGTGATTGGATTCGATACTCCTCGGTGAGAGCTTTCCGATGAGCTATCACTCGCATTATTCGGAGTCTGATTGCTAATACATTTTAATGCCTGAAGTTTTATTAAAGTAACGTCTAATTTAATTGTAAACTATTAAAGTGTTACTTTAATATTTATTTTATGGTGATGTGTACCCAAGGGAGACATAAGGGGTATTTTAATATATGTTTTATATTACACATCTTTATCCCACATTGCCCATATGAGTTGAACGGACCCGTGGGAATAGAATAAAAGGAAGCATTTGTAGCTTCATTAGACAGGTTGAATATGAGAAGAAATTGGTGTGTGAGTTGCAGCTTTGTTCTTGGCATTTGAGGACGTCTATCCTCTCTTGTAACATTCTAGACGTCATTCCCTTGGGGTTTGGCCTTTGGAATTCTTTCTTATTGGCTTCATTATCAGACAGTTTAGTTGCATTTTCGGCTACAAGCAGATTTGATATTTTGCTCATATCTTCTTCACTACTTGTCCGACGCTTATGCCGCTTGGAGGGAATGGTATTATGAAGATAGTGGACTGATTGGAGGACAAAGTATTGTAGCAGCAAGTTCGTAAGCATGGGCTGGAGTATTATGACAATATTGCTGAAGTAATTAGCGAGTTGATAAATCTGCCATGTATTTGGTTTTATGAATTCTGAAAATAACATTTTATTAGCAGCAGTTCATTTCCACTTTGCATATTGTTGTAGTTTCTTTCTTGTTTATGTTGTATGATACCAATTCCATGCACGAAACACAACAAACAAATAAACGTTTGATTTCCAGAGTTATAAGGGGTTTTAAGAAGTTGAATGCAAACTGTTTGACATAATTCCTTTCAGCAATTTGGTTTAGTTTTTGGGACATTCAGGGGTGCCCATTACAATAAATCCATCAACACACACACATGTATATATATTAACATATATTACATATGGAATTTTCTTTAATTCTCTATGAGGTTATATTTCTCAACGCTCCCTCTTTAGCAAAGAGAGAATTAAAGCAATTATAATACAAGATTTGAACACCACCTTAAGTGTGGTCAATGATAGATTTAAGTTATGGTGTTCGACAAGATTCGACCCAAAGAACCATAACAAATTGATTTTCATGGTGTCTGGCAAAATCCAGCTCGAAGAACTATGATGAGTTGATTATCAAGGTGTCTGGCAAAATCCGGCCCAAGGAACCATGATAACACTTGCTCCAACACGTTTTGGTGTTAGGAGATAGATCAACTATTGATAAAGTCGTCACCTTACAATAGTTACCTTCTGGTTGATATGTTCGTTATCATGACCTCCAACACTTTGGGACAACAACTTAATGAAGTTTGTCATTATAACAGGTCTACCATTTATAAGATCGTTACCTTACAATGGTTACCTTCTGTTTATATATGTTAATGAAAGATTATTACCTTTCATTACATATCATATGTGAAATAGTAACCCCCATGAACCAAGTCAGAGGGTGGTACAAAGGCTTTCACCTCAATTCTATCTTGTAGAGAATAATACATTACAATAAATTTTACTTAGAACTTCCCCTCATAGAGAAGATATCATTTACAAAGGGTTGCACCTCAAAATTCTTCCTCTAAACATCAATCCTGGGAAGTCAGGTCCTCTAGTTACTTCTTCAGAAACTCTCTTCGCGCAAGGATGCCTGTCGAACTCACTCTGGATCTGATATCAATCTTTTGATTTTCTAGTGACAAGTCATTACTTTCTCATGATGTATGCAGGGATAGGTCCATCAAAATCATGCAGTCATACACAATGTATTTCTAGATTCCCTCTAAGTATTAATCTTCTAAGCTCCCGCATTGCCTTAGAAGAAGTGTCATACTCCCTCTTAATGTAGAAGAATCTTATAATCTAAATCATCAAAGATTTTTCAAGGGCCTCACTTTATCCATCTTGATCATTAGGGTCTTTGGAGCTGCTGTCATGAGATTGAGTCTGCATGATATTTGGTAGCATATGTGAAGTACCAACCTTTTTTTCCTGTAAGAATATCCTCAAACACAAAGTTAAAGATCAAGGCAAATAGCCCTTATAGTATGTATAGAATTGCAAATTGAAATAAGAGAGAGATTAAAAAGAGTAGATAAATGTAAAATATAAGAATACTTATCTGTACATGAAGAGTCAGAAATTTTCTTCTTAGAATATTTTAGAATGGAACTATCTTGCCTCTAAATAAGGTTCAAGTGGGAATGGAACATTGACTATTATCCCTCCATAATGTAAAATTTCCACTCATTCTTTTATATATATATATTTTAAATTTATTTTTTTATTTTTTATTTTTTTGAAAATGACAGCTCCTCTCTAAGTTCCAACTTGCTCTTTTCATCCATTGAAGGTCCAAACATTCATTTAGTTTAACAGTAGAAGCGAACTTGTCCTTCCATTTTTCTCAAACTCTTCCACAATACGCCAATATCTTGATTGAGTATGATTGTGCCTCATGTATGAATCTTTATTGGAGCGCTGATACCTCATCTAGTTTGTGGGTAGATCAATATAGTACTGTTGACATACGTTGGGAACACTTGTGTTACATTCGTTACCTTAGAGTTATGTGGTAGGCAAGGGTAGGCAGGGTAGGCAATTTCATATTGCTTCCACATATCCAAAGTTCTACTTCAAAGTCTCGCCATCTTATGATTCTAATATGTTGATCATGAGAGCTAATTAATGATATGATTCATCATTCACGAAGGGTATGTGACAATTATGAGTAGAAATTATTAAAATTTTAGACAAAATATATCTCCCCATTTTATGGCCTGCTTTTACAGATTTTGTATGATGATCATTCCCTCTCTCTATTATTTCCCAATGACATGTTTCTGCAAGTAGATTTTACTGAGTAGAATATATTTGTCATTGCCATCTTATAGGGACGTTTTTCTATCGAGCCCCATTCTGTATATGGGTAGGCATTTTAATTCCAAAATTTAGCAGTGACATAATAGTTGATGTGAATACTTATCTATGATATCATGCACTTAATATCTTCTCTACAAATCATCCATATCTCTGCAATTAAACCTTTACAGATATCCCTCTTAGTTGTTCTTGTACATTGCTCAGCTGTAGCGATTTACTTTGATACAATCATGCTTTCTCCTGAAGTTAAAATCAGTATTAACAATCTCAACATCTTGATGAATTCTTCATAGCCGTCCGCTTAATATCTTATATATAGTGCTGACTGGATCTTTAGGTCCATGCTTTGTGCGTTGATGTCTCCAGGATACTTCTCGTCCCGTTTGTATTTCTTCTGATTGGGAACATGGGTTTGACTGATGAATAAGATGAGCAGCCAATATCTCTTTTTCTTCCCATTTGAATATTTTTGCCTGCTTTATTGGATAATTGTGAATTCGATAATCATTATCAATGGCTAATTTGTCAAAAATTCTTTCATTATTTGTCTATGAACATTTTGTCAAACCTTTATTATCGTAACTGATATTTGTGTTTTGGTTTGCTAACTTTGTATGTCTCCCTTTCTGACAAAGACGCTTCCTTTATCCTCTCCCATAATCCTGTTCTCGTCAGTCAAATTTGATTGTTGTCTCAGACTTAGCACTTCATTGTTGGAATAAAACTATTGCTTTGAATTACCCACAGCAATACATTATTTTAACAAGAGGATGTTATATCTCAGATTATGAATGTGAGCTTCCTTATATATAGTATATCTTATTTTGGCATCATCACACGATAATATGCATTGTAGAGGTCACCAATATTGGTATCTTTTAATATATATTTCATTCGATGATAATCCGCATTACTTTGTCATTATTTGGTTCCATGTATCTTGCCAAATACTATTGGGTCTTTGAATGTATTTGTTTGTCCTTTGTCGGTTGTTCATGATTGAGGATAAATATATTTGATTAATGTAAAGAGATAACTATTGTTCAAAGGACTAAATATGTGTAAGGAGCAGAATACGAAGGAGATGACCAACGGCGGGTGGAAGATCTTTGTCATATACTATGGTTGGGAATATCAAACCATAAACAAGATATTTCAATTATTTCAGAACTTGCCTTCAATCAAATCACAAAATATACTTTATCGTTTGTGAATAAAGTAGTTTGGGGGAGTTCATGAGAACCTAGCAGAGAATGCATTGAATATTTTCACCTTACCATGCTGTAATCATTGTGTTATTGGGTGGATGCATAAACAACGGGTTTGATACAGTGCAATTGTTTGCAAAACTTTGCGTACTGAATTTGTGTAAACAGGCAGCCTAAATGCTTTATAGTCCCTAAATCCTTTCACCGTCGTTATTGCATGCATTCTGCAATTACTAATGCTTGTCTATTGCTAACCAATTCACAACTAGTATTGATGATTATTCATCTTAAATTGTCGCCATATTATATTTGCTGCAGTCCATGTGTTTGATGGTTTATTATAAAGATTATATAGGCATGATATCTTCTGAGCCACACCTTATATATCTCGGAAAGAATTTCATTCAGTAGTTGTCAGTATTTTCAATTTGTATGTTCAGATCATGATGAATAATACCTCAAAGCAAATGTTTCTGCATTTTAGCTGCTACCATGATCCTTACATACTCTAGTCACCATAGTAATGACAAGTATGGCTTAATCTATTCCTCAAGCATATGAGTTGATTAATGTGGCTTAGAATTGTTGTAGTTGGTCCTTCAATCACTAAAGTCACATTGTATGTTGATAATAAACCAATTGAATGATGGGATTTCTCACGGTAATCATGTGCAGTATGAACTGAATTTGTATCTGAATTATAGATTTCACTCGACTAAGGACTAAGGAAGGAGTATGTTGATTAGATTTCTTTGTTGATACATATGTAACTATACATCTTTTCTCTTTTCCTCACTACTGATTGCTTCTTCTCAGTTAAAACTCTTTCGATATTCAATATAATAATAAGTTGTATTCCCCTTATATCGTTCTATTTCCTTGCTCACTTTATTTTCTTCTTGATTATGATGAAATCTTTTTACATTTGCAACTGGGCTCTGATACCATGCTAAGTAACATGGATCTTTTCTACAAATGTAATAATATGGCCATTGTAATTGATATGTTCCAAATGCAGATCCCAATCTCTTATGAATATAAGAGTAGGAGACATGTCTCATGAAGAGACATGTCTCATGAAGAGACATGTCTCTATAATTAATTATTATTAATTAATAAATATTTATAATATTATATATATGTAGTATAATTATAATATTATATATATGAGATATATATATCAACAGTGTATCTTACGAATAAATCAATTTGACTATAGCTATAATCTTAACACTAACTGACTATGGCTTGCGGTTGAAGACCGCGTCGGCTTGGGAAGGTTAGCAAACGAAAATAAAAAAGCCCTTAGTAAGGCTTTGAATGCTCTTGAGTCGAACTACATGAGGAGTCCAGTTCTTGGCAATCCATTCTTTGAGCATGCTTTCAGGAGGAGACCGACCCACAAAGTAACCTATCAAGGTATGCTTCTCTAGCCAACTACATGCATCATCAAACTCTTGAATGTTAAGAACAATATTAGGGGAGGGCTTACCTTGTGAAACACTTTCAGAACAAATTTTTGTGGCTGTTTGTTCAGAGGAGGCACCATGAGCATCCGTTGCAGCAACTCTAGCACCTGTATCAACTATTGGGCTAAAGTTGGCTGGAGCTATAATAAAATCCCCTAATGCTCCCGCAATTAATGCGATATGATAGGTGCAAAACTAGAGATGAATTCAGAAAAAAAAAAAGCCGTACTGCATGCAAAACCCTAGCAGAAAGATTTTGCATTCTTCGAGCTACATATTTTTCTTTTTATAAGTTTGCCAAATCTTAAAGGAGCTCATCAACTCGTTCCAATACTATGTTACGATGTTTCATTGTTCATAATTGCATGATCACAAATGGAGACATTGTCTCCTAATGTAGAGAATAACTAAGAAGAAATAAAAACTTTTTAAAAGGGTAACATGAAGCTTCTATCTTATCTAAAAACTAACTAATAAACTAAATATGCCAAAATAATGATAGAGAACAATAAAGAAAAGAAGAACAAAAATAGGCACATAAAGATACTATTAGAGTTAAATTTCTTTATTTTTGTTTCTCTCTTTAGTAGATTTACTTCTATATCTAATGCTGACTCCTCTCCTATGCTTCCATATTCTCTCTCTGTTCAATATTGACAATTACTCTCTTTCTCTCACCAGAATGTTTCTATTTCTCTTTTGTTCATTATAGAAACATTCTTCTGTATACTTTTATATATAGATCATTTACGATCTCTATTTAATAACACATTCATTATTCTACCATAATATGGTATCAAAGCTATTTTTTTCAAAAAATGATAATTTCATTATTGAAATTTTATGAGTTTTTGCAAAATAGGTTTTGAAAATCTTTAATTTCTTCATGAAGTTTTAGACTCAAGATTTTCAACATCCTTTGCTTCGGTGTGTTCAAAAATTTGTTTGTAGGGGTATTTTCTAAAATTCGTCAAGGGTTTCTATATATTTTTTCTCTTGCTCTCTCTCCCGCATTTCATGCGTCATCTGTCTTTCCCCTATTTGCGTGACCAATTTCCTATGAAATTTGATTGGCTTTTTAGCTTTTTTGGGCCTGCATTTAACGCTTTTTTTGTGAGCTTATTTTTCTACAATTTTGTGGCCTTCTTTTTAGCATTTTCAACCTGTCTTTTTCTGAACATCTTTTGCAAAGGGTGACGTCTACGGTGTTTTATACTCCCTGTTTTTGATATTCGTTCAACAATTTGGGTTTTCCACCATTTTTTATAGACAAATCTACCATATTTTTTTGATTTTTTAAAAATGACTAGGGTTTCCTTTGAAACTCTATTCTTCCTTGCTAATTTCAAATTTCTTTTCCATTACTTGGTGGGTTTTTGCAAATTTCATCTAGGTCAATCTCCGTTTTTTGTGGGTGCATCATTTTCTGTGCCTCAATTTTTGAGCCAGTGGATTCATAATATAATTTCAGATTCTCTTGGATTTTTTTGCTCTCTTCTGGGTGCCTTTTCATTTTTTCTAGGTCTTCTGTCAATCTACCTCAAAGTTCGTGCCTTTTCAGGTATTTGCTTTTTTTTGTATAAAAAATGTGTCATGGCATCTCTCACCAATTTTCTCTTGAAAGACAGTCAACAATTCAGTAAAAAATGTGTCATGTCATCTTTCACCATTCTATACTTGTATATATATATCATTTATGATCTCTATTTAATAACACATTGATTATTTTACCATTATAGATACAACAGGTTTGTCCTCGGAAAATCCTCCCACTTGAAAAAAAAACCCTGCCACACCCGAAAAATATCGCTTTTATCAATACTAGAAGTTCAAGAACAATGCTTTCAATTTGATGTTGTACATCACACAAGGCAATCCTATATATATATATATATATATATATATATATATATATATATATATATAGAAAGAGAGAGAGAGAGAGAGAGAGAGAGAGAGAGAGAGAGAGAGAGACCCTTCATATATCACAATTGAAGGTCTCTTCAATTTCCAAATTCAAGACTTCATATTTCCAAATGCATGACTCTTTGTATGACACATGCCTTTATCATGTTATATATCTCAAATATTATCATAAATATCTTCTTCAGCCATTGACATAATACAAAGGAATTTATTTCTATTATAGATAAATATCTCTATTGCAGCTACAATTTTCAACACTCCCTTTTAGCAAGAGAGATATATTTAGTATGGTAGGCACACATAGCTGCAACCAAAGATGTCAATAATAAATTCTCATGAAATTGTAATCTCAACATAACATTATTCATAAGAGCATAAACCTAAAGTTATGGAGTCACACACGATTTCTACCATGCCTACGCGGAGAGAGTGGTACACCATACCTACTCACAAATGGTTAAACAAGGGCTTTCACCTCAATCTTATCACAGAAGTTGGTCCACCATACCTATTCGCAAAGGGTGGAACGAGGGCTTTCACTACAGACTTCTCCTAGAGAAGAATGCATTTCCGCCATGTCTACTCGCAGAGGGTAGATCCACCATACATACTCGTAGAGGGTGGAACAAGGGATTTCATTGTGAACTTCTCTTGCAGAGAAGAACTCATTAACAAGGAATTTCACCTCAAACTTCTCCTTCACAAAGAAAGAATCATTAAGAAAGGATTTCACCTCGAACTTCTTCTTTATAGAGAAGAACTCATTAACAACATCTATAAGAATGGCTGAGATTCTCTCAACAGACATGCCCTCTCAACTGGGACAACTTTGATCATCACAATAAGATAGCTGATTCCATTTTGACTAAACATGGAGCTTTAGCAGTTACACTGCCACATAAGTTTGCAAAGAATTAGATCTCTCCCTCTATCATGTCACCTCCCTCTAAAGCTGAAAAGCCTCCCTTTGAATATCATTTCTTGTATCTGATCTTCCTCTTTTAATGAAGATATGCAACATCAATTCGGTCCAAGACTGCAAGTAGCGTCCCCATACAATCTTCCTGACTTTGTACATAATCTCTCATCATCCCATTGATCTATCTTGCAACCAAGAGAGATTAATAATAATTCCTATCATAAAGAGATATATAGAGATCAATGCAAGTCATTGCTAAAGCTCCATGTGTTAGAAATAGGCAATACTAAGATGCGGGGGGGTGTGTGAATCAATATTCTACAAAGTTTTGTTACCAACTGGATATTATTTATTATTTTGAACCATACAGAAGAAAGTAAACAAGTAATGCTGAACAGTAAAAGTAACCATGTACAAAGAGAACTCATAATACCATATTTTTTAAACTAGGGAAACCCTGGCCAAGGGAAAACCCCAATTGGGATGAAACCCACTAGATGATGTACTAATATAAATGTTCCTTGTTAGACGATGGACCCTGTTAGGAGTCTATAAACGCATTTAGTACATGTGAGTCCTTGTTAGGAGACTTTGAATCCCTGTTATGAGATTCCAACCTTGTTAGGAGTTGATAGTACAAATGTATGCAAGAAGAGCTCATTGCCCAAACATGCACTTTTAATTACAAGAACTCATTGCCCAAACAAGTAATCGAACTTTAAGTTCGTCAAATACAAAAGTATAGATGCTGTCACTTCTTTTTGGCTAATATCTGACCTCAGCTCGATCTCGGATCACAAAAACAGGTTCTCAAAAACTTTGCATATATCGCTTTACAAGAAGTTCGCATATCACTTTCAATACAAAAATGCACATAAAAAAATACACTTAATCTCGCAAGATGTCCTTTGCATAAATACCATGCCTTTTCATAAACTGCTGCTAGGTCGGCTAAGACCAAAATAAACTTTTCCAACTTAGAGTAAACATCTAGGATGTTGGCTCCAATTGGTCAAGTAATTGTTTTGAAAACAAAATAATTTCTTTGCCTTTCATTCCGCTGTTCTGTACAGAGATATACTGATAGATCTTACATATCTATCTTCCGTATTGTTCGTACTGATTTCCGAGGTTATAGAAGTCATCATGAACTTGTATACTATCTCAATCAAACTTCGCTAGTCATAATATGACGTCAGAAACATTTTACATATAAAACAATACACTGCTGTAAACCATTTTCATACTTAGACAATTTTTTGAGTACCAAAAGTTAAGTATCTTTATTTCTGAGGTTTTCTACAACATGTACATCATGTGTTTCCATTAATGACAACAATTATATCACTACCATTAGCCAATTGTCAACAATCTACCCCTTTGGCATTGATGGTAACAAAGTAAGGAAAATTTGCTAAGTAACAAAAACTTTATTGAAACTTACAATACCTATCATCTATTACATATACTTCATATTACATATTCTCCCCCTTCGATATGATTACTACATACATAACTTACTACAATTATCTTTACAACTTTCTTCTACAACTTCTCCCCCGTTGACATCAATGACAAAGGTTAGAATGTCCAAAAACTGTCAAAAAGTGGTCTGTTTGATGTCAAAAACTTTCAAAACTGTCAAAAATTTCTGTCTTGCTGCCTCAAGCTGATATGATCTTCATACAATCATCAAAATTTGCTTTCAGGCTGTCCATACCTTTCTCCCATGTGTCCTTTGCTGCTCTGGCAGAAGTGAGCATTGCACATAAGGCATATGATGCAATCTCAACTGCATTAAGGTCGGAGTATGTAAAATTTGAATAGAAATCCTTTGCCTTGACACATTCATCCAATTTTCTCTCAATAACTGATGTCTTCAGAGCAATAGACCCTCTGAATTTTGATAGTCTTCTCAAAACTTGCTCCTTTTTAAGTTGCAGTTTCTTGATGTCTGTGTGAACACCAACAACTTGTCCTTCAAACTCATCAATTGTGCAAGAGGGTTGTTGTATCTGACTAGTTAGAGCTTCCAACTCACTTAGCTTCCCTTGAATCTTATTGTCTAGCTTTTTAGTCAACTTATGAGATAAAGTACATTTGATGTACAATACCTTGCCAACTTGTTGACACCTTCAGAGTTCCTTGATACAAGTATCAAGACTCAGCAAATCATTCCAAACGTTTTGACAAATGGTGCTAAAAAGATTAGCATCATGTGAAATTTGAGCCTTAGACTCAACAACATTCAACAAATTTGTAAACTCATCATCAAATGATTTTACAACTGCTTGGGCTCTCTGCTTGGGGTTTGCTTCTGTATATTTGGCTGTGAGGGTGCTGTGCAATCTGTCAGTCACCTCCATTAATGCTTGTTGTAGACTCTTTACTTTCTTGTTTTTCTCAATCAATTTTGTTAAAGATGAGATCAAGTCAGATTGATCATCATCATCACCTGTAAGGTTTGCAAGAGATATTGGAGTGGATGAGCTAGATGGTTTAGTCTCATCTTCCTTAAATTTTTTCTCTGCTGCTTAACTTAATTTTCTCTCTTTTGCTTCCCTCTCCTCTTTTTCTTTCCTTTCTTGTTCTTTCTTTTCTTCTTTTTCCTTCCTTTCCTGTTCTTTCTTTTGTTCTTCTAGCTTCTTTTTTTCTTCTCTCTTCATTTCTTCTTTCTGCTTCTTCTCTTCCTCGAGCAATTTTAGTTTGGCTTCTTCTATCTTTTTCTATTCCTTTTCTATCTGTCTTTTCTCTTCATCAATCAGTCTCAGTTGATCCTGAATATCTTTGGAATTGGTCTCAGGCTGATCAGAAAGAGGGTTTTCATCAATGTTAATTGTGACACTGGTTTGATCAATTTGCATAGTATCACCACTTATTGATACTTCCGAAGTTTTCTCTATAGGGGTAGGTGCTGCCTCGACCTCAATCATCATTTTATTGATAGCTGCAACAGTTTCACCTTTTATTAAATTCTTGTCACCACCCATAAAAAGAATTGACATCATTTTGTTTCATAGACAGGGTGCCAATTTACTCATCAACTTCTTTATTTCTTCCTCATCTTCAGTCTTGCACATAGTTCTTATCATTGATTTCCGAAGTTCCATATCTTCTTCGCGGATTGCTACCTTCTTAGCTATAAGTCTGCCATAGACTTTCTGATTTACAAATCCTTTACTTTATTTGAATTTTAAATTTTTAATAATCATATATCTCAGAATAGAGATATCAATCTGCTCTTTCTCCATGTCATTATATAAATCATAAAACTTATTCATCTGTACAAAGTTTCCTTCATTAACAATGGCTATGTTGATCTTTTCTATTTTTGATTTTCGTGGTTGCCTTGTTTTACCTGCTGGCTGCTTGGAAACAACAACTTTCTTTGGCTTTTTATCTTCTTGTTCCTCTTCTTACTCTTCATCAATGGAATCCTTAATTGTCAACAATGTCTTCTTTCTCTTTTTTGGTTCAGTAGCTTGCTGCTTAACTCTTTGATTGCCTTTTGGATCCACTTGGTTGCTCAGCTAATACAACAACATATGAAATGCTTTGTTTTGTCGGAGTTTCTGCAATAGATACACCAGACATCACAGCTTGTTCTCCAATTTGTTTCAGTTCAGAGATTGATTGCCTTACTGCGTGTGACTCACTTTTTGTCATAAGTTCCAACTCTGTAAGATGCTTGATCTATTTCAGATTTCAACATTAAATCAATGTAACCAATAGCTACATCATTACTTAACTCATAACCTAAGGGCTCAAGAAATGTTTCCCTTGGTTCTACAACTTCAATATAAGTTTGATCTGTATTAACCATAAAACATATATCATTCTTAAATTTGTCAACAATTGCAGGTGCAATTCTGAATCTTTGTTTCATCTCATTCTGAAATGTCCTCATGATCAGATTACCACTATCCAAGATTTTCTCTACAGGCTGCCTTTTGCATACCTCAGTTATCTTATCCATAGTGCATCTTTCATTGTTCATGATCTCAGTAACTGATAGAAATGGAAATCTTTTAAGTACATGAAAGAAAATATGATTAATTATTGACTGAAATCTAAATACACCATTCTTAGTCCTTTTGATCCTCTCCAAATTCTCAAGAAGTTGTACTCTCAAAATTCCACTCAAATTCACTTGTTCCTTCTCAATGCAGATCTTGTAAGCTGCATAGATAAAGCCTGCTGACAGCTCATCAATTTTTAGAACTTGCACAAATGAAATGTGCAATGATTTTGCTCAAGAATCTTACATCATGTTGTCTAATGGTGCTGATCACCGTAGCCTTGCCATTATAACCTACTTTAGTGTTAAGTTCATCTTTCTTCTTGACTAGTTTCTCACCAATGTGAACAGTGCCTTGCAATTTGAATTTCTGACTGGTTCCAAGAATACCAACGGTTAAAGATTGTTATCTTTTCAAATCCTCTTCATCAATCATTCTCCCCCATTGATATACCTTAATGTGCTCTGTATCAAACTATTTTTCATGTCATATCTCTCCCCCATTGACATTAATGTCAAAGGTTTCAGCAACCATCTATCATTGCATCCTGTCAATCTCTACAACAACTTTCTCTGACTTGCTCAAGTGTCCAAAGACACTGTTCAAAACATCTATCAAGAGTCTTAGATGACTCTGCTCATCACAGATACTCCCCATACAGGAAGCATCAACATTCAGTCCAGACAAACAATAGTGCTCTATACCTCTGGATTGATGCACTCTTGCATCATCTACTCTGATGTAGGTAGGGGCATAACCTTTAACATACCTCTTAAATACTCAAAAGTCTCTCTAGGAAGAGGCTTAGTAAAAATATCTGCAATCTGCTCTTTGATGCTTACATACTCCAATCTAATTTCCTTTTCTGCAACTTTTTCTCTCAACATGTGATACTTAATAGAAATGTGTTTAGTCTTAGAATGCAACACTGGATTCTTAACATATTCATTGTGCTGGTGTTGTCACAATGTATGACAACAGGTTCACTGAATTCTATCCTTATATCCTTCAGCTTTCGTTTCATCGAAACAACTTGATTACAATTGTTTGTTGCTGCAACATATCCTGCCTCTGCTGTACTCTGCGAGATACAATCCTGCTTCTTGCTTAACCACAATCCTACTTCTTGCTTAACCAAGAAACTAATCTTCCTCCAAGAAAGAATGCTCCACCACTGGTGCTCGTTCTGTCATCCATACTGCCTGCTTGCCCAAATTAACATCAATATAAGCATATAAAGTGAAATCATTAGATCTGTCATACCATAACTTGAACTCTGGTGTTCCTTTCAGATAGCTAAGTATCCTTTTGACTGCAGCATAATGTGCTTCTCTGGGGTCAGCTTGAAATCTTGCAACAATTCCAACTACATTTGCTATATCTGGCCTTGTGTGAGTCAGATTTTGCAATCCTTCAATCATAGATCTGCACTTCTTCTGCTCAACAATAGGTCTCTCATCCTTTGTAGATAACTTATGTCCAGTTATCATAGGTGTTCCAATTGGTGTGCCTGTCTTCTCAATGTTGTAGCAAGACAATTCCTAACATACTTATCTCTTTGTAGTTTGGATGGACAAAATCTGAAAACTACTCCTAGGCTTAATCAATTGTTAACTCTTAATAATCAATAGAAGTATGCCATTATCCTAACCTTGAATGTTTTTTGCCTCTGCATTTCCATAAAAGGATTCCAAGTATTCTAGTCCTTAAACAATTTCGCCTTCTTATGTTCTTCATTGTTAGTGGTAACTACCTTCAACGTTTACATTGTTTTGATCAATTTCCATTCTCTTACCGGATATACACCTAATTACTTTCCCAACCACAACATCACGCTCCACGACATAATTCTTTAGAGCAACAACTTTCTTAGGCCAAGCTGTGGTGCCTTGGGCAGCCAGATCAGATTCTAAAAGGGCGTTTTCGATGCCATAAAAAATGGGCTCAAAGTACTTCTCTTCCATAGGGACGTTAGAGTTTTCTCATTGAATGCTCCATCCTTGCTGGCTATAAAATCTTTTGCTTCAATTTTCCCATGGTGAACATTTAGAATCATTCTTCAATAGTAAGAACACGCTCATGGTCCCATCAGATTTGTTTAGAATCACATTCTCCTCTAGGACAGGAATATTTACAGGAAATGACTCTCCTTTAAAGCTTGATTCTTTATTGTAGAATTGTTGAAAACAAATATCTTTCCGTAGCTCTATAAAATGTCCAATGCACCTCACAACAGAGCTCAATCCAAGGGTTTTTCTGTAGTTGATCGATAGTATTGCAGAAAGATCAAAGAAATCTCTTCTGTACATGCAATCCGATGCGAATTAGAACAAGAATATGATTATGCGTCTGATATGGAATATTTCCATTCAAATTTATTAAGGCTTAGTCTTATCGATGACATTGTAAGCAAAGCTTCATTCTTTTGTAGAAACTGTAGAATTATGAGAACCCTTGGTTGTAATCTTTCAGTTGTAGCATATACAATCAATAACCAAAATTAGAAACTTCCCTAGCATGAAATAACAGTCAAATACAAAAAAAATACATGAACCACTACAAAAGATATAATAAAAATGACATTCATGAATAACCAACATGATAAAAAAACGACCATTCCCCTAGCAATGATTAAAGTTTTGATGACTTGTTGTTAATCAAGAAATAAATTGGTGGAAGAAGAGACACAATAGATGCTTAGGTGAACATATAAAAATGATAAATCATCTCTCAACTTCCACAAGACAAAATGAAATAACCATGAACAAATGAAGTACTCAACCACAAACCAATAAAGAACTCGAACAAAAAAGAACACAAATAGAATAATAAGAAGCCATCATAAATTGAGTATCTCAAACATAAATAAGAAATACTGAGAAGAAAGATAGATGCCATAGATGGATAAAACAAAGAGAAGCTTATCTAGTAGAAGATCCTTTTAGAAGTACACCACATTATAGGTAACTTGTCTGAATTAGGATCAACAATAAAACAAATATAGGTAAACTGATTTCTCTTGCTGCTACAACATATCGTGAACAAAGATAACGCAATCTGCATTGTTTAGAAATAATGATAGACAACAATAAAGAACAACAATAGGCACATAAAGACCCAACACATTTATCCTTGGAAAACCCTCCAACTTGAGGGAAAAACTTGGTCACACCAAAAAAAAATCTCTTTTATTAATAATCGAAGTTCAAGAACAATGCTTTCAATTTGATGTTGTGCACCTTCACACAAGGCAATCATGTGTGTGTGTTTATATATATATATATATATATAAAATTGAAAGACCCTTCATATCACAACCAAAGGTCTCTTCAATTTCCAAATACAAGACTTTATATTTCCAAATGCATAGTTCTTCCTATGACACGTCTTTTTCCTATAATATTATCTCAAATATTATCATAAATATCTTCTCCAGCTGTTGATACAATATTAACGTATTATCTCTATTAGAGATAAAGATCTCTATTGCAGCTACAATCTTCAACAAATATAACATTAAATACTTTATTATTGATTAGCAATATGTCTTCCCTCAATTTTTGCAATGTTCTCCCCTAGTCTTATGGAAAATTAAAATATCATCTAGGTAAGCAATTGCAAGCTTGGCCATAAATTTCTTTAGGACATCATTTATCAATCTCATATATTTACTCAGTGTCGTAGTTGATCCAAAGGCCATAAGCGGCCATTTATAAAATTCCTTGAGCTATAGGATGGTATAATTGTTTGCCCTTTGCACACCTCTTGTTATTGGTGCCTTCTCTTAGGATCCCCCTTGGTTCATTTAGAGTGGGATTGCATCATCTTTGGGTTGAGACCAACCACCAGTTGGATGTGACAAAATTTGTCAGCTTTATACCCTTAGCGAGGTGGATTCGGAAGAGCACTTTATGTTCAGTGCTCTAATTACTATGAGATTATGGGTAGTGTCTATTGTCTTTTCGGAGAGGCTCGGTCCCTCTCCACCTTCTTCAGATTTATGAACCATAGATGCATTGTAGTCTATTTACAGGAGGCCATTTGACTTTGGGATCACTCTCTTCAATGTCCCTTGTGCCCCTTGTCTGATCAACTCATTACCTCCTTTGGGATGGCTCGTGGCACCAAAAGACATCTGGCCTCTCTTTGTCAGTCTAGGTCTATGAGACCCTGCAAAAATAAGCCCTTCCCAGTCAAGTGTGTAATTTTTAGAGGTAATGGCATCGACATCACCCCACTACTATTACGGCTTATCCTTTGGTCTTGGGGTTCTTTGTTTCCTTGTACCCTAGTTTTGTTTGGGTGGCTTGGAGTTTTCATCTCGCCCCTTCCACCGGGCCTTTGAAGCTCTTGTTTTTCTCTTTTTTGTGTTGCTCTTTGTTCTTTGGTCCCTGTTTGGTATTCCTACTGTGGGCTTACGCCTTGTTGTACTCCTTAGGCCCATCGATCTGTTTATGGTCATTTGTGGAATATTAATAAATTCATTTTATTTTATTTGTCTTAACTGCAACTTTCCCTTTCCTAATTTTGATCTAATGATAGCCACATTTTAAATTAAATTTCGGGAAATATTTTGCTCCACTTAAACAATCCACTGTGTCATCCATCCTTGGTAATGGGAATCAGTAGTTTATAATGATCTTGTTTATTGCTCTAGAATCTCTACACATCCTCTACTCATTATACTCCACGGGTCCTACTATTGAGAGTACCACACATGGGCTTAAATTCTATGATTACCCCTTTTTGCAACAACTCTTGCATTTGCTAGTTCAACTCCTCATTTCTTATTGGTCTCATATTATGTGTTACCTTGATTGGCAAACTTGCCCTTGGGATAAGATCCTTGTGGTGTTTGATACTCCTTACCAGTAGTAATCCACTTGGCATGTTATTTGATCTGGTGTCCCTATACTCTTATAACAGTTTTGAAACTTAATTTTGCAGTAGATCCCTTGTATTCCTGGTGGTAATTGTTTTGCTTGTGGTGACACATACCTTAGTAGTCAATGAAAAAGACGTGTTTTCATGCCACAAACTTCCGAAGAATTTTTTCCACCAAACAAATTTTGGTGCTACTGCAGACTTTTATAACTTTTGGTGGAATCAATCTATGTCTCTTACGATTCATTGTAAGGTTGCAGTTATTCTCTTTTCAATCATTTGTATCCAAGGTTACTGGGAGATGTGGGTACATGGAGACTTTGAAGACAGTTACTGTGTTCCAGTACGACAAGTATTAAAAATAAGAGATGTGCATACTTGGAAATAGCAATTTTTATTATTATATTTTAATAATTAAAGGAAAATCAATAATATCCGACCTTTTTCACAGTTTATCAATTATGAAACAACATACAACAGCGCTCATCAATATGTGAAAATCTGCAATTCTGAAATGTCATGTTTCTCCTAACCACTGAAAATCTGCAGTTCTGAAGTTATTTCACGTGCATGATAAAGAGAATAGTGAAACACTTGAACAAAATTAGTTAAAAATATAATGATATGTTTTGGACAGCAGACACAACTACATATTAAGTGTATTCTATATTTTAAATTGAGTGACAATCTCATGTGATGCACATGTAACTATAAATATAAATTTAAATACAATAACATATTATCTTAATTTAAAAAAAATGAAATTAAGACAATCAATTAAGAATAAATAACTTTTATATAATTAATTCAAGACAGATCTCTATTATTATTTTCTTTTAAATACAAAAAATTTATACTTATTTAATATGATATCGAGAAGTATTGATGGTGCTCTGCTATTTAGCTTACTAAGTGAAAATGATGTTTGGTAGCAAATGTTATACTTCAAAGGAACCCAAAAATTTGTCTATTGGCAATTGGATTTTTCAAAGGCATTTTTATTTTTATTTTTATAAAAGCAAATCAAATGATGATGTTATGAGAGTAAAATAAATCCAAGTTGTATTATATATTAAGAACATTAAGAGCAAGAAGTGACAATTACAAAACGTGTAGAGTTGAGAAGGGTTGAAAGAAATTGAGAAGCCTTGAAAAGTTGAAGCACAAACTTGCCAAGAATGACATAAGATGTGCAACTGCACCCAAATTGCACATCAACCATGTTGTCAATGATGTTAAATTTACTGCAGGAGAACTCAGAAGTCATTGGGAGACATAGGCCCCTACACCCTGTGCACCAAGTGTGGCCCTGTCTCAGAAGCTGGAGATGCAACCTAGTTTGAGGGATGCATCCTAGGGGATTCTCATATCTTAGATCTAACATCAAAACTGTAATGTTGGAATGAAATTAGAACATAACATCCAAAAAAAGTTTCAACACATAACACAAATGATTTGGTTACCCAGAAACACTTCAATGTGAATGTAAAACTGGGGTGGGGATGAAACTCGCAAATCTTCACTGTTGCAACAATAAAGTTAACCTGTTAGGGTTACAATGTTGGTCATAATAGATGATCTACCCGGTGAAGGGTTTGCTTTGTTAAAAGCTTAAAGATTGTTAGGTCCAATGAGCATCACCCCTGTGAGCATCACCTAGATCCAATGAGTGCTAAGTGTTCCATTTATTCTCATGAGAGATGGATGCATGTTGAATCACTACTCATGAAACATTGGTCAATGAGTTTGACTCAAAAATCACACAGTTAAATCTTGATAGCAATATCACAATTTGACTTGTTGTGGAAATTATCTCCTACTTATCAATTGATGAGCTTAAGGGTCTTTCTAATGAATGGTTCATAAGGCACAACACTCGGTGAAGGTTTTGCAAATGGGATTGCAAGCTTTATTGTGCTTCACCCCTGTGAGCATCACCTAGATCCAATGAGTGCTAAGTGTTCCATTTATTCTCATGAGAGATGGATTCATGTTGAATCACTACTCATGAAACATGGGTCAATGAGTTTGACTCAAAAATCACACAGTTAAATCTTGATAGCAATATCACAATTTGACTTGCTGTGGAAATTATCTCCTACTTATCAGGTCTTACCTTGTTAAAGGATTTTACACTTACAATCAAGTAAGGACTTTGTTAGGAGATTCTAAATAGATCTGTTAGGATCACTCTAATAAGATATTTGCCTCGACTTATTTTGTTAAAACTGATTTAGTACCTAGCCCTTAGTTTGCTCTGAAAGCTGATTTTGGATCTCCTCTGTTCAATGTCTCAATTTGATCTCTTAATCTGATATCTCTGTTCCGGTCCTTCACTACTTAGATCGCTCTGTTTGATCTTCTTTCAGACTTAGCCTTTCTTGCTCTATTCTATCCTTGTTTGCTCCTTCACTTGCACATTCGCCTATTCATTTCTGATCGCTTGTTCTCCATTCTTTCACACACTACGTATCCTAGGGTTAGAACCCTCGTTAAATAGATAATATTCAAAAGTTCTGGATCATAATCAATGGTTCACAATTCATCTCTTTTGTTGTTTCCCTTCTGGTTTTCTGATTGGTTGATCTGCTTTCCTTGGGATCAATACCTTCTGTAAAGACGCACAAACTCCATCTTAACTGTCTCTACAATCATTAAATGTTGTGTAGAAGTCGGCCAAAAACGATTTACATAGGTGTCTGTGCGATTACAAACTTATGTGACAAAACTGGTTTGCACGACATTTGAATGTTCTGACGCTCGGTCATAACTAACATTCATGCTGGCACTTGGCTTATACACACGGTCTATTCTATTCACTTGGCAAAAACTGTCTTACAATTTACTTGGTCTCAACTGTGTAAGCTCGGCTTATATATGCGCTCGGTCTCAACTGGGGGTGCTAGGCAATCTCTGATTTGTTCGGCAAAATAAACAAGTCCTTATGTACTCGACCTTTACTAGATGACTTGGTGGTAGTGATGACCGTCCAACCTTGCCTAGTAAATGACTAAGTGTTTGGACACTAATAGGCAACTTAGGTGTGGAGATCAATAACAACAAATACATGCATTAATATAATATCACTCAAACTTAATCATGGCATGTACATATCTTGAATTTGATCCAGCATAGATCTCTCAGCTTTGCCTTAATTTCTTTTTTTAACCAAGTGGTCCTTTATGGCTTAGGACTTATAACCTTATCAGTTTTAGCTATCAACCATCTCTTTAGACACTAAGTTATATGTATTGCCAGTATTCATGGCAACTTTACAACATTTACCTCTTGATAGGCATATTGTTCTAAACAAATTTGTCTTTATGTTATTATTCATAGTCATGTTTTGTTAGTTTTCTTCTTGTATCAAGCAGTTCACATCTTTCCCGTTTATCCCTAGAGCTATAAGATCCATCATGATTTTCAAGTTTACCTCTTGATTTTTACATTGTTCTAAACAAATTCATTCTTTGTATTGGTTTTTCTTCATAATTGTGTTCAATTGGGGCTCTCCTTTTAGCAATCGATTCTTCTCTTTCCAGTTTATCCCTAGAGCTATAAGATTCTTTACTCTCCTCATCAACATATGCAACTGTTGGTCTCACATTTGGCTTCTTTCTAGGACTTATTTGACCTTGGTGAAAAACATCTGTTTTCATTCCTCAAACCTTCTAAGATATTTTTTTTTCCAGCAAACTGTGACATGCCAAACTATCTCATAATATCAATCACAAATTACAACATGGATTGATAAAATAAAACTTAAGCTTTTCATTTCATTGTAAACTGAAATAGAATTGAGTTTTCTTTCACATGAACATGGTTTTCACCCAATAACAGATTTACCAATGTTGACATGAATATGAATAACAACCAAACAACAGATTTAACTATTTTCACATGAGCTCGAATGATAACCAAATAACAGATTTACCTTTGGTATCACTAAGTGTAGTCATAACTGGGGTCCAATGAACGATTATCCAACTGCGTAACTCATTGAATAAATATGCAGCCCAACTTAGTGGTTCAATTAAACAAGAAGAGTTTTTTTAATTCATTCATAGTCAGAATATATTTACAATTTGTCACAATGGGCTTCCAACATGTTGGCTTAGGGCTGTTTGATTACAAAGTTGCATGGACATGAATGCAAATACAAATTCGGATACGGCTATGGCCATTTTATAAGACCCCCAATATGGATACGGTTAGATACAACATTATTAAAACCATATATACATGTATTTAAACAATTTTATAAGTTATTAGAGAATGTTTTCATTAATTTAAAAACTATATAGACACATAATTGCTACATGGTAATTATAAGTTGATTAAACAGTTTACAAAATGCAAAAATAGTAGAGTTGCATTGGAGGATAACCTCCAAAAATGGGTAGTTGGAATAGAAAAACATATCATTTGTCTTTCCTATTTGGTGTAGTTTTTGTTTAAAACAATTTTTTTTTTTTTTTGCATGGATGAAGTTTTTCCAAATTAAATTTAGGAAGATTTACATCAAATAAAAAGAAAAACCAAATTGCATAGCATCTGGCATGGTTGGGGAATCAAAAGTTTTTTTTTGCTTTCAATATTCGATGTCTATCCAGGGCCCAGGCTGTATTGGATACATATCTGTTTTGAATACGGGGATATGCATGCCAGAGGCCAAACCAATATCTAGGTATTCTTATTACAAATGAGCAGTTACAAAAGCTCAAAATATATTGCAATAAAATGCCACGCAAAGCTATCTTTAAATCTTCATTGACTTCCATTGATCTTCTAGAGTATTTATATTATTATATATCAAAATCTAAACATGAAAGTGATCTTAGTCAACCACAGTTATGCACAAAGCTTAATGCCTTGTGAAATGTGTAATTGATCAAATGTGCAATAAATCTATATGAATTAATGTGGTGATGAAGGATCTTGATACGGTTCATGTTGTAAGATCTCTTGGGCTCTATGTACTTGGCAATGTTTTATGTTTTCCTTTGTTGCTGCAAGCCAATACAGAGAATTCAGTGTTAATTGGTCATGGCTTCTTGTAGGTTAGGCACCTAATTATCTATATTTGGTGATCCAAATTTCATGTGGACTGAATGCAACATTCTAGGATTAGTGTAGAGTGAGCTGAGATGTTTATTGGTGGTGAAATGTGGTATGCTATTCAGTGACTGGAAATAATTGAAATACCAAATGAAAGGCTTGCAAACAAATAAACAAGGTAATTTTGTTTTGGGTGATGCAAGATTACTCTTACTCCTTGGGATGCTTCTGCATTAGGAGCCATATTACGTGGAGGAAATTCTAATCACCATTTCTATTATTAGAGTAATGACGAATAAAACCACAATGCACTAAATGAAACATCAAAGTATAAGCACTAATGCACTGTACCCAATCTCTGATAGCCACTAGGTGATCAAGCAGCCACAAGAGGTTGCAAGAAGTCATTTGTATAATAATGTATAAATGTCATTAGAGATGAATATTCAAGATGAATGAATGCTTAATAAAATGACCTATGAGCATTTAATTTCACTAATAGCTATAAGCTTGTGTAAATGTCATTGGAGATAAATATTCAAGATGGTCCATGGGGTTTTAAATTTCATTTCTTCTTCTACCCAAGGTGATATGCTCAAGCAGTAAATGCTAATTAACGTGAAAATCAATTGGGCTAAGTTCTTAATATCAAGGAGGGATTTGTAAAAAATAATAACTTGCCACATAGGGACTAGAGTGTCAAAGATAGATGCTTATGTGGTCAGAAAAAGGAAGAGTTGCTTCCTGGACAATTGTCATTCGTTTATAACCAACATCTCTGATTTGTCCTTAGCAAAAATGGTGAGATATTAGAGTCCTCAAATTTTGTTTGACTCAAGTAAGATTCCCCGTTGCTCAGTGCATTGGCAGGCTTTGGCGTTAATATCGCAACGAGACTTGACTTGAAGCAAATTCAACGTTGTTGTCATCCTCGTTCTTGCTGAGTTCCAGCACTGCGAACTCTTTTCTAGAAAATTCCTGAGATCTTGCTTTAGTTGGTGAGGCATTAGAATTCATCTTACAATTTCTTTCTTTGTATACACATACAGGGATGAATAATCATATAAATTAATCAACAGAGAACATAAGAAAAACAATTGGTGCAGACTAGTAGAACAAAATCAATATATGAATGAAAGCAGAACTGTGGAACACATGAATGACAGTAATAACAAGGTCAGCCGTTTCATCTCCCAAGGCTACCACACTATATGCATCGAAAGACCAAAATAACATCATCTGACAAAACTGAATCACACACTTCTCCTTGTATTTTCACATGTTGATAAAGAGAGAGAATATTAACTTTCGAAGAAAAGATGAACTGATGAGGTACGATGGGCGTTACAAAGGCACAACAACGAATATCGTAAAGGTCCAAAATGGTAATTGGTAAAAAAAGCTGGAATCATCATCAGCAATCAATGCTACATACGACTGTAAAAATGACTAGGAGTCAATTAAAAAAAAATTTGATGCCAAGAGAAAAGCTACAAATATGAAATTAGCCCGACACCTCGATAAATGAATTTCATAGGAACAATGATTCTATAATGTCCCCATTTTAGCAGTTGACCAAGTGTGTGTGCGTTAGCCTTGTTCTACATGGTCCCGAGGGCTAATGAAGGGTTTAATGGGATCTTGGAGTGTTTTGGCCTAGTCATTTCCAGTTTGGGCCAAAACGAAGTTGATTTACTCAGTTTCAGGCATACTTACTATCTTTAGTAAGTCGGCAGGACACAGTGCATGTCAATTTTGGTGATTGGATTCGATACTCCTCGGTGAGAGCTTTCCGATGAGCTATCACTCGCATTATTCGGAGTCCGATTGCTAATACATTTTAATGCCTGAAGTTTTATTAAAGTAACGTCTAATTTAATTGTAAAATATTAAAGTGTTACTTTAATATTTATTTTATGGTGATGTGTACCCAAGGGAGACATAAGGGGTATTTTAATATATGTTTTATATTACACATCTTTTATCCCACATTGCCCATATGAGTTGAGCGGACCCGTGGGAATAGAATAAAAGGAAGCATTTGTGGCTTCATTAGACAGGTTGAATATGAGAAGAAATTGGTGTGTGAGTTGCAGCTTTGTTCTTGGCATTTGAGGACGTCTATCCTCTCTTGTAACATTCTAGACGTCATTCCCTTGGGGTTTGGCCTTTGGAATTCTTTCTTATTGGCTTCATTATCAGGCAGTTTAGTTGCATTTCCGGCTACAGGCAGATTTGATATTTTGCTCATATCTTCTTCACTACTTGTCCGACGCTTATGCCGCTTGGAGGGAATGGTATTATGAAGGTAGTGGACTGATTGGAGGACAAAGTATTGTAGCAGCAAGTTCGTAAGCATGGGCTGGAGTATTATGACAATATTGCTGAAGTAATTAGTGAGTTGATAAATCTGCCATGTATTTGGTTTTATGAATTCTGAAAATAACATTTTATTAACAGCAGTTCATTTCCACTTTGCATATTATTGTAGTTTCTTTCTTGTTTATGTTGTATGATACCAATTCCATGCACGAAACACAACAAACAAATAAACGTTTGATTTCCGGAGTTATAAGGGGTTTTTGAATGCAAACTGTTTGACATAATTCCTTTCAACAATTTGGTTTAGTTTTTTGGGACATCCAGGGGTGCCCATTACAGATTCCATGACAGCCATTTAATAACCATAACACATGCTGAACCAGTAGAAATAGAAAGAAGAAGAAACTCCTGATCAAATGCAAAATTCTTATACAGTGAGTATAGAAGCAGAATGACTGGACCATAATATACACTCTAAAAATAAAGACCTTCCTTAATTGCTCTTACCCAACCCAGCTCTGATACTAGTTTAAGATTTGCCTAGAAATAATAATAAACAATAGTAAACAAAAGTGGAATAAAAAAGACACAACAACTTGCCCTGAGAACTCCCTAAAATTTGAAGAGAAAAACCCAGCCATCCTAGAAAAATATCTCTTTTATTAATATAATAAATGTTAAAGTACAATGCTTTCCACTTGATATAGTCTATTATCGCACAAAGAAATCTCATATATATACTGAATTGAGAGACTTTTCATATTACAATTGAAGGTCTTCTCAATTTCCAGAAGCAAGTCTCTTCATATTTCCAAATACATGACTCTTTGCATGACAAATATCTCTTCATATAATAAAATGTTAAATATTTAGAGTGTGACACCTAGCACATGTTGAATGCCACATAGTGCTCAATTGATTATAGAAATATCATCATAAATATCTTCTCTAGCTGTTGATGCAATACAAAGCTATTATCTCAATTTCAACATCTAGCAATATTAGAGATAAAGATCCCTATCACAGATACAACTGTCAACAGAAATTGCAAACAAAAATGCGAAAATTCTTAGGAAAATAAACTCACAACCCTATAGAAATCTCCGCCAAATTCTACTAGACACCTAGAATCCGCAAATAGACAAAAAATGAGTTGATAAACCCTCGCCGTAAACTCAAAATGAACATCAACCATTTGTTTCATAAAAAAAACTGTCAAAAATTTCTGGAAGAAATTCCAAGTAGGAAGCCATGATTTGAAAAAAAAAAAATTTGCCAAACCTTTAAAAACCATGATCTGCTCTGATACTATGCTATTGTAAATCAATATATACAATAGAACTCTATCTATAAGAGATTACAAGAGGATGTTTCTAAATGAAACACTCATTTATAGAATGCAAAAAAGGAAACTTTCTAAGTCAACTAAGATGGTCATTATGGAACGTCACAGTATTATTTTAATACTTATTGCAGTTAAAGGATTTGAGTTCACATCAGTCTCTTGTAACTGTTCACAGTTGCTATTTGGCCATTTGGTCATCTTAAAATACAAAGTAAAATATAATATTATTGATATCACAAAACCTGTAATTTGCTATTACTAAGACCTTTTTCATATTGATCACCACCCTCAAATTTACACAATGCAAATATATGATATCCTTGTCAAAATAAAATCCATGTGTATATAGATGACTAATAAATAAATAAAATAATAACAACATTATAGTTATAAATTATAATATTAATAATATTACTATAATCATTGCCTAATATATTAATATTAAATATGAGACTTAAAATTAAATGATAAAATATAATAATCAGATTAATAATCTAAATATATAAAGTAAATATATTATGCATTAAAGTAACAATTTTAATAGTAATATATTTGATACAATCTATATTATTAATATAATATATGTTATTAATATAATTATATTATCAACATAATATAATTATTACAATACAGTTATTATTTATGTAAAGACATGACTCTTAGAATGAAAGAGTATATATATACAATAAAGTACTTTGACAAATCATCATTCAAATATGAAGAAACATAAATCTTGGGTCTGTAAAAGCCTGAATGGTAAAATCTATAATAAATAATTTGATGTCCTGGCAGGGGACATTACGCAATACTAGACCATGCAACCAATTGTTGATATTGATATAGTCCATTTGTAGCTCAAATAAATAGTTTAAATTGAAAAGGAATTTGGAAGCAACTCTCATGTTTCTCATAATGTGATTGAGCACTTTTTGACAAGCATTTCCCTTTTTTCACTAAAAGATGAACATTATAAAAATAAATTCGAAAAATTACATATTTCAACTCTGCAGGTTTCCATCAGTAAAAGATTAAGAACATTATAAAAGTGAATTCCAAAAATTACATATTTCAACTTTTTATGTTTCCACACAGTTATCGTTATCATCATGAATATCCGAAGTTGAGAAAATGTAAGATCGTAATGTCCCCTGCTGGGGGTTACTTAAATATTTCTCTTAAGTCATTTGCAGACTTATTCCATATATATTCTCTATATGTCGATATGTGAATGATGATCTCTCAATGTTAAAACTTTCTATATATAGTTTTGTTATTAAAAGTCATGTCTTTTCACAAATATTATATTATATTAATAATCTAATTATATTTATTATACATATTATATTAATAACATAATATATATAATATTAATAATAATATAAATTATATTTCTTATTAATATATATTATTATTAATATTATTTTAATACTGTTGCATAATATATTTAGTTCTCATTTAATATTAATATTTTATGCAATGAATATAACAAATTTAACACTATTAATATATTATCATTATTTTATAAATTATTTATATAGATTTATTTTTATAGGGATATCACAGTCCTTTCCGCTCAGATTTTGCTTGTCCTCAAGCAAAAATGACTTTTTGTAGAATTGTCATACAATGCAAGAAAGTTTCTAGTACACATGAAAACACAAAGCATATATGAAGTAGACATATGGTGCATGAAAACACGAAGCACTCATGAAAACACAAAGAAGACACATGAATGCATGAAAACATGAAGAAGACACATGAATGCATGAAAACACGAAGAAGACACGATATAGACACATAATACATGCATTCTTGATTAACACCATACGGTTCACTAGAGTCGAGAAGATGATTCACAAAATTTACTTCTTCGATAGAATCCTGCAACCAAAAGTGATCATTAGTACATGTGTATATATATGATTCAAAGAAAATGTGAGCCAAGATAATTTATTCCAAGCCAAATTTCATACTTCCACATGAGGTGGCTTGCTTAGAGGGATGTTTTGTTTTGTTTTGCACTTATTATCATTCTTTAATCAAGAAGAACACTTAGGATGTAAACAAATTGCGTAGGCACCAAACTCAACAGCCTTCCACAAGGTTCTATGGATCCAAGCCCACAATCCCCTCTTGGAATGACCTCAAGGCAACTTCATCCCATCTTGGTCAAGCCTCAAGGAAACTATAGGGATGCTGATCCTACCCATCTCGGAATAATCGAACGATTGGTTGGACTAGCCTGAATACACCTTTGTTATGCTATTCTGAATTTCTGATTATAACTCTGGTCTAGAAGGAATGCTAAGATGCAATAGGTTTCTTTGATACCAAGCTCAACAGTCTTTCTCAAGGTTTCTGTGGATCCAAGTCCATGATCCCATCTTGGAATGACCTCAAGGCAACAATAGGGACGCTGATCCTTACCTATCTTGGAATAACCTGTTGGCTGGAATTACACAGCCCTTTCCTGTATTGCATCCCTATTCTTTTCTTCTAGCTTGGATTTTACAATGGGACTGGGTATGAATATTATATAAATGAATTAACTCTAATCGTTATAATAGATATTATACTTACCTCAGAGCTGCACAAGTCTTGTTTAATTAACATAATATCTTTTCTTGGGTGTTGGCGTTATAGATATATCAATATCTGATTTTATCTTGTGTAGGTGACTGAATTTACTTATTTATACTTTGATAGCTCTGTATGCTGTTGTCAGTTATCAGTTGTATAAGCCGCTTGTACCACTGCATTTATAAATCTCTGTTTACATTTCAATGTTGAGAAAGCTCCTCCAAGATTCTATGAATGATAGAGTAATCATCGTAATATAGGGGTGTAAGTGATTGAGACAAAAATGCTATTGCCTTCTCTTAATCACAAGGAATATGGATTTGCTAATATAGTCGACCTGGAATGATGAGGTCCCAATATATTTAATGTTGTTAAATGTACGTAGGAATGATTCCAGAAATAATTGTACATAGTAGTGCTGAGTTGGAGCCTCCCCTCTTGTATGTTCTCACCTGTATAACTTCTGAATAAACTATTTCCTCTAATTCATTTGTTGGTTTGCAATATCAATGCTTAAAAATGTAGAATGTAATATCGTTATGCTGAATAAAATCCTTCTGTGTTACACACAGATTATTTTATGGTAATACTACTCCAGTAATATTGTTCAACTTCTGTAGTATTCTCCAGAAAATAGCAGCTTCTCGCTGCAAAACTCACGTTAAAATATAAATTGGCTCGATAACATTGTACTTAATATACTTCTTCCATAATAATGCTCTGCCACTTTTGTATTCAAAAGCCAAAATAAATAGTCTTCGCAATCAATGGCCAGCAAACACAATTATTTAGCTTTTGAAAGGGTATCACTGTTTTTCTGCACTCTGTAATAGTTAGCTTTAACTGGCACCAATTATTCATCTCTCTAATAGCAGAGTTGACAAGTACCTGATAAACCGTTTATTATGATGGCTTGAGTAATTTCATCAATGCTAATAGTCAATTGTAGATACTATGATACTCCAATTCTTACCCCAATACCTGGTGCTCCTTTTGGCATAAGAACTGAGCTATCAAACTATTTTGCTAGATAACAGTGATTCCAGAATTGGTTGTGATTGTTTAGATCTCAGTCAATGTTGAGACGATGCTCTCTTAAGTATATAGAGCTCAACCATTTATCAGTTACGGGTGTTCAAATATTTGTTGAATCTCCACATAACTTATCATAGCTG
Source organism: Cupressus sempervirens (assembly GCA_028749045.1). NCBI lineage: Eukaryota > Viridiplantae > Streptophyta > Pinopsida > Cupressales > Cupressaceae > Cupressus > Cupressus sempervirens. Next base: position 30,486,694 of record CM053783.1, on the reverse strand, counting down.
TTCTGCTTCATGCGTTACCATGATGAACATACTGCTATGAGTTTCCTGTTCACGGTAGACATGATCCTGACTCCGCTATATTTTATTCAAGGCAAATCTGAATGAGAAAATTTAACTTCAATATTTGGTAGCTCTGTAGTGTCGATCATGAACCATAGACTTCAATTTAACGCTGTCCACCCCTATCAATTAATTATCCAAAACTGTCAGTGCTCTGTGTTGTGTGCGATCAAGTGCATCTTGTCTACCAAAAAATACCAAACTATGAAATGCTTCTCTAGTAGCCCCTTTTGTTTTCTCGAGAAATCTCATACACACATTGCTCTGAGCTTCCAATGCCCCCATTTAATGAATTCAGCAATATCGAGTACACAACATTTCTCCGCAGGGCATATAATAATCTTGACATGAATATAATAAAGCTTCCAATATACAGTCATATAGTGCTACAACTAAGTTGCCCGATAAACATCAATGATAAATATTTAAATTCAATATTCATACTTCACCTTTAATTCTGAGTGCAATATTCAAATATAAAATTTCAGTCAAAAAACCATAATAAATTGTTTAGTTAGATTTCTGAATTAATCCAGTTCCATACAATTTTTACAAATTTTTCTATTGATGAAACATTATCAAACTTGCAGATTGTGAACATCACAGGCTGGCAGGTTCGATGCTCTGATACCATTTGTAATGTCCCTTGCTGGGACTTACTTAAATATTTCTCTCTTAAGTCATTTGCAGACTTATTCCATATATATTCTCTTTTTCTCCATTTGTGAATGATGATCTCTCAATGTTAAAGCTTTCTATATATAGTTTTTATTATTAAGAGTCATGTCTTTTCACAAATATTATATTATATTAACAATTTAATTATATCAATTATAGTTATTATACATATTATATTAATAACATAAGATATACTATATTAATAATAATATAAATTATATTTCTTATTAATATATATTACTATTAATATTAATAATATTATTTTAATACTATTGCATAATATATTTACTTTATATATTATAATATATTATAAATAAGAATATTTAGTTCTCATTTTTAATATTAATATTTTATGCAATGAATATAGCAAATTAACATTATTAATAAATCATTATTATTTTATGTATTAATTATATGGATTTATTTTGATAGGGATATCACAAAGATGGCTTGCAAAAATGAGAAAACACTATGCTGCTACTGTGGTAGGATAATTGTAAAACATAGGAATGCAATTGAGCTAATGCCAACTGCCCATTTCATCAAAATAAATATTTAGAAATCTCAACTAAGATGTCCGTCACCCTTAGAATTTTGTCTAATTAATTCTGTAAAATTAGGATAAAAGTAGGTGTCTTAGTGAAGTTGTAATATTGTACCCAATGTCAAATATAATCTCAGCTGTTTGTTAAAATATTTTGCAACTTTGTCTTTCCCAATTCTCTGTGTTCAAGAAAAGCCTTGTTGGAGTATGAGTTGAAGACTCCACACCATATATGAGTCGAATAATATCATCACTGGCTCCAGAAATCCTTCTATTGCCTGCCTGACCAGGATCTGATGTTTTTGTTCCATTGAAACACAATTCAATCTCTATCATTTTAGGGGTCATCCAATTGGTGGAGTATGAACCTTATCACGGCTAACGTCTTTGTTAGGGGGTTTATTTTAATTCTTGAACATTACCATGGCCAACCTCTTTGTTAGGGGCTTTATTTTAATTTTATTTAACTGAGATAGCTATACATGTCAAGTTTCTTATTGGTCTGTGATGTGTACAATTATTTTGATATATTTACTACCATTAGTAATTTGTTCAGCAGTTTTGGAATGCTTTGTTTGGAAACTTTTAGTCATGTCTTTATGACTTCACTGTCAACTTTACTGTTTCATGTGTTATCATGTGCAATCCTATTTGTGATGGTTTCAACATTCACATTTGTTCCGAAACATGTTTTGAAAAATAATCATACGTAACTTTCTTTTTTCAGGAAACTCAAATCAATAACATTGATTTTTGATATCTAAACACTAAAACGGATTGATAGCATACTGATTCAACTTTTATATGGAGTTCACTTGATGGGAAATCTTTATATTGATTGGTTCCTAAAGCACACACTAAGTTTCTTCTCCACGAAGTATGTTTGCTATATCTTATGTCGAAGTTGTGACTTTTTGGCTTAACAACTTACTGTTGCATCATATTTGATTTTTCATTATGGTTTCTTACAACAGTTTTGCAAGCCAAAATTCGTCAAGTTGATGTTGCACTGGAGTTTTATTCCGAATGGGTAATAAGGATTCGAGGGATTTAAATTCTAAGCCTGCAAATCCAGGACCATCAGAGCCTGGAATTGACACTCTGAATATAGGTCCTCATCATAAGCGGCCACAGAATTTCCTGTATATAACAGATCAGTACAGAACCCTTGATCAGGTATTGTGATTCAATTATACTGTCATGCTGTAGCCATTAGATGATATGTTGTTATAATTTCAGAAATAAGCATTATGGATAATGCAATAGTGAGTAATGACATGTTTCAAGTTTTTGGTTGTAACATAGATGGAAATAAATAGTCATATGAGAATTTCCAGATTAAAATGTCGGTTTTTGGGAGTGTGAAGTAAAAGATCATTTTGTATGCAAAAACAGTAACTATAACTACTGAAACTAAAAGTTTATTTTAAAATAATAGATGACAAAGCAGTGTTAATACATCCAGCATTATGAGCAGCAAGATTGGTGTTAGGCCTACTTTCTGGTTCAAAATGGATTATCAGCAGCAAGATGGGTTAGGCCCACTGTTTCACTTGAAATGGATTACGACCAGAAAGATTTGAGATTAGGTCCACTTTCTGGCTTGAGATGGATTACAAGAAGAAAGATGGGGTTAGCCCCACTTCTTGGCTCGAATCAGATTATGAGCAGAAGGTTGGGGTTAAGCCCATTTTTGGCTTGAAATGGATTACATGCAACTAAGTTTGGAGCTAGACTCACTTTCTAGCTTGAAATAGATTATGAGCAGCAAGATTGGGGTTAGGCCCACTTTCTGGCTCAGAATAAGATCTAACGATATGAATATTTGTGTATACTCTGTCTACTTATATTCATGTGTATACCTTGTTTTTTTATTTGTAGGCTTTGTGACTGCATGTATACTACATATTGTAATGTGCATATTTGTTCCAAGTATGAGAATAACTAGTAGATTTTTTAAGGTCATAGATGCGTGCCATGCTTCTAATCCTCTTCTCAATATATTGGTAGTTTGCCCTTGTTAGCTTGTGATTGCTTGAGGAGGAGCAGTCTTAGACAAGGCGGACTGAAATGTGCACTTGTTCAAATAAGATTCGTTAATAAATAATAATAAATTAAAATATAAAAGAATGAAAATAAAAGTTAAAACAATTAAGTTTAGTTAAGTTTAATTAATGGTTTAAAGGCATGAAATGGAATGTTGTGATGTCCTCAAACATGCAATATATTAGGGAGAGGAGAGAACTACATTTGGGAGGAGAGACATGGAGGAAGGAAGAAAGAAGGGAACAAAAGAAACCATAAAAGCGTTGATGGAAGAAGAAAGGAATGGTGAGAAGCAAGAAGAGAGGAATATGAAGAAGCTAAGGACGCGACTTTTTTAAAGGGGCAGCACTGATGAAGTATTGTGATCCCTTAAAAGGGTGGTAATTATAAAGAGGTGTGACTCTCCCTCACATTGGAGGAGGAGATTCAAAGGAGTTCAATTCGGGGAATAATATATTGTTCTCAAAGGTAGCAATGAAAAGTGGTGACTCAATCCTTAACGAAAGGTGGTGATCCTTCCACCAATAAAGGAGGATTCATTCCAAGCATTGAAGCGGACTTATCAATCGTCAATCACCCATACCTCAAGGCAACCTATCAAGGGAGATCAAACCATTAAGCAATAACATTGTTCCAAGAGAGCAGTGCCAGCAACCAAAGAGAGAAAGTCAGCAGACTTGATATTTACAAGTAGCTTAGGCAAGATCTAGTGAAATCACAAAAATGGGGACTTTACATGGCCACCTTTTACCAAAAGATGTGGATCAGCAATATATTGTTTCAGCAGCCCTATAAGCATCTGGTTAGCTGTGATTTTCTTTCAGCATATATTAACTTCAATCCACCCATAAAATGTGATGGAGCCTTATCAATTCAATAACTGGCTGCCTGTTGTCAGAAATTCTTTTCCCAAAGACATGCAGCAATCTGAAAAGAAAACAATGGGGATCCCCATTTGCAGCCTTATACTAGCCATTGCCTTTCAAGAAATGCACCAGAGGTTTCTAAAGGCTGTGGACCCCACACGATTACCAATTCTTATGATCGTTCCTTTTTATCAGTAGCTATTTTGGAGTCAGCCATTTGTATATTAATATTTCTCAAGTAAGTCTTTGGCTAGAAACAAGCAAAGAAAAAGAGGGTTTGGATCTATATATAAATAATATAAAGAAGACTACCATAAGATGGTATGGCCTACTATGGCTTGCAAAATAAATTACTTATTCCTGGGCTTTAGCCAAATAAAAAGTTGCCTTCATCAATGCAATAAAATATTCTAAAATCGCAAAGCTCTTTAACAACCAAATCTAAAATAACCGAACAAGAATCAACTTATGCAGAAGTTTTTCAATCCTCAATTTGCTTCTGAAACAATCTTTCAGCACAAATGCATTTTTTTTGATGGAATTGCCTGTGTTGGATGAGAGGGTTTTCACCCCTTAATCCAATCTGGAAACCAAGACAGTTCTTCCCAAATCCAATCTGGAAACTTAAAGAGTGTTTTTGTTCTCTGGCCAAAAGGTGATCTTTAGGTGCCCAATCTTCAAGAAAGAGGTTTCTGGCAACAAACAATGAAAGATTTTCCTCAAGCGTAGCTCCTTATATAAGCATTTATATATTATTAATTATAGTCCTCCTTGAGAAGCATCTATAAATGTAATGATTTGCAGATTCTTATAACAAGATCTGAGAATAAGATCAAAGTTAGGTGAGACTCAAAGTCAACCCTGATTCAAACTTATATTCAGGTCTGGATATGCTGAATATTAATCTGACTGTAATTCTGAATTAATTGCAAACTGGAGTGTTGAAATTATTGTAAGGAACCCGATTAGTAAAGTATGCTTGTAGACCAGACTGTAGATTGCTGTGTGTTCTACAAATGGTATTCAATACCTGTCTTTATATCCTCATTAGAGATTATGTCTCTTAAGGGACATAACCCTTGACATACACCTATTAGTTTAATATCTCTAAGTCAGCAACTAGGAATTAGTCACAATTCTTAACTAAAGTTTAGTTAACTGTCAAACTAACCAATCTCATCCTGATCGCCGGCACCTGTAGAGAGATTATAAATAATACAAATGTCATTCATTAGAGGATATAAGACAAGAAGAATAAGGCACGATTTGTACCTATCGACCTGTAGGTTATTTAGGTTATTTTCTTAACACTCCCTCTTAACCTGATAATCCTACAAAGAGATTATATTGAGCAACATCAATACATATGTTAGGCAAGAATTAATACTCTATATCTATCTATCTATTCTTAATACATAGTATCATAAAACACGACACAAGGTCATTTTACTAAACCTGTAATATGACAAATCATTGCTACTAGTGATAAGACACACGTTGTGACTTATAGAAACTGGTATTTCTAAATCATAGCTAGATCCTAAATTTAAGATCTACTAGAATACAAGATAAAATTGAAGAATTTTTAGAATTCTTTCTTTAGGGCCCGTTTGGTTGCTAGAATACAACCGGAATAGGAATAGGAAATTAGAATATGATTTGTATTCTTTGTTTGGTGCGTGGAATAGGAATAGGGAATAGGAATACGTATTCTCATTTTAGCCCCAAAATGAGCTTTTGTCCATTCCAACAAATACCTGTAATTGGAATTGCTATTCTTGCATTCATTTTCGCTTTCTCAAATTTGATTAAATTTTCAAATCCGCTTTGACCTGGGGTGAGCGTGGGAACTTTGTTTTCAATATTTTCAAATATTTCAGCGATTTTCCAATGGCGCCGATTGCATCTTCAAAATATTTTCAAACGGCACCGGTTGCAAGTTAACCGTATTCCAATTTAAGCTTGCATAACCAAACAAGGGATAAACAAGATTGGATTGCATTTTTCCATTTCTATTCTTCATTTTCCATTCTCATTCAAATTTTCTATTCTAATTCTCAATTCCTACGCTTGCAACCAAACGGGCCCTTATCCAATTTGTGACCCATGAACATGTCAATGCCACAAGACGATCTAAAATTCACCTGGATCTTACAGTAAAATCTACTGTTAGGACATTAACTAAGAGATCGTCACCTCTAAAATAATGATTACATATGGTGGAGCCCATAACAGTCAATAGCCTAACAAAATAAAACTTATCATTTTATTAATAATCAAATAGTACAAAAATGAATTACAACTCAACCATACCAAGTCTCTTTCTGAAATGTTCTATCTTTACTCTAGATAGAGGTTTGGTGAGTATATCTGCTGTCTGATCTACAGTACAAATGTATTCCAATTTCATAGAATTCCTGTCTACCATATCTCTTACATAATGGTAAGGAATTTCAATATGCTTTGATCTATCATGGAAAATTGGATTCACTGAGAGTTTGATGGAACTTTGATTATCACAATGAATGATCGTAGGATTCATGGCTTGCCCAAATAATCCCACAAGCATCTTCCTCGACCATACTGCTTCTCGAGAGGGCATTGCTGCAGCAATGTATTTAGCTTTTGTGGAGCTCTGAGCTATTGAAGACTGTTTTCTGGATATCCATGAAATCATAGCTGATCCTAAACTGAAACAACATCTTGAAGTACTTTTCCTGTCTTTAACACTTCCACCCCAATCTGAATCAGTGAATCCATGCAAATCTAAAGCAACTCTCTCATACTTGAGTCCATAATTAAGAGTACCTTGTAGGTATCTCATAATGTGTTTAACAACAACTAGGTGAATCTCCTTAGGTTCACACATAAACTAACTTAAAGCATGAACCGCATAGCAAATATCATGTTTTGTATTTACTAGATACATTAGAGACCCAATTATCTACCTGTAGAGAGTAGAATCTATTGGAGGTAATTCTGTAGCTGCTTCTTTAAGTTTATGCAAATTGGTCTCCAAGGGAGAGGACATGGACTTGTAGTTCCACATTCCAAATTTCTTCAAGATATCTGAAGTGTACTTCCTTTGATTCAGTATGATACTATCAGCATTCTGTTGCACTTCCAATCCTATGAAGTAATGGAGAAGATCCAAGTCTTTCATCTCGAATTCTCTGATAAGATCTTTCTTGCACTGATCTATAAGATGATCATCACCTGTGATTAATAAATCATCAACATACAATATCAATATTACCATACCATCTTTATCTTTTTTATAATACAAGTTTGGATCGGCTTCATTCTTAGAGAATCCTAAGCTAGTGAGATATTTATCAATCCTTTCATACTAGGCTCTGGGACCCTGTTTAAGCCCATAAAGAGCTTTCTTGAGTCGACAAAGAAAGACATTTGGATTATGGGTTTCAAATCCTTCTAGTTGCTCTATATAGACTTATTCTGAAATCTTTCCATTGAGAAATGCTGTCTTTACATCCATCTGATGTACCTTCCATCCCTTAGATGCTACAATTGATAAGATAGCTCTCATGGTAGTATATTTGGCGACAGGAGCAAAGGTTTCTTCATAATCAATTCCTTCTTTCTGAGAAAAACCTCTGGCTACAAATCTGGCTTTATATCTCTCAATACTTCCATCAGCAGCATGCTTTATTTTCAATATCCATTTTGAAGAAACAATGGATTTTCCTTTTGGCCTTGGAACTATTTCCCAAACATCATTTTTCATAATTGATTGATATTCTTCTGTCATAGCTTCTTTCCAGGTGGGATGTTTAATAGCATCGGAAGGATTGGTTGGCTTTGTTTTGGAAAAATTAATAATATTTGCTGTATAACCAGAGAATTTTTTAGGTCTTTTACTTTCTCTGACTGATCTTGAAGGTGCAGCAAAATCTTGAGTTGCTTCAACTGTTTTTATGGTCCAAAGTGGCCTTTTTTTTGAACTTTCTTCAAGGTTTACTTCATCTTCGACCTCTTCTAAGTTCTCCCTCTGAGATTCAAACTCACTTATGCTTTCAGAATTAGATAAAGGAGAGGGTTGATGAGAATTTATTGTCTTTTTAAATGCAAGATGTTCCTCAAAGACTACATCCCTGCTAAGTTCAATAGTTTTCTGTCCAAGTATGAAAATTCTATATGCTTTAGAAGTTTCACTATACCCTACAAAGATACCCTTCCTTCTAGATGGTTCCAATTTGGTTCTCTTTTCTTTTGGCACATGAATGTATATAGGACATCCAAATATTCTGAGATGACTTATATTAGGTTTTATTTTAGTAATACTTCTTCAAGTTATTTTCTTAACAATAAATTCTTTCTTTTTAAGCTTTAATTTAATATGTCAATTAGTCGCCTTGTCCTAGCAATTCTTTTTGACATCATTTTAAGCCTTTTTTAAGTACATGTACAATTACTTTTAGGTATTTAATATTTTAAAATAGAACATAAATTACCCTTTAATAGAATCAAAGTCACCTTTTGGGCAAGTTAAGTTTAATTTTAAATTGTTTCTTTTGCTCATAAAGGGGACATTATAGAAGCATAAACAATATTAGCTACTGAATAACTAAGTCATAGCTCCGTATTTTCTTAATATTCTTATCAAAATGATACGAATAGCTTAAGACAGCTTTTGGAGACATTGACCCACAGAAGCTATTCGACAGCTATACGTTTAAATCCATTTTAAATACAAATTACCTACATTCAAAAGATTCCATTTTAAGCATAACTTGGAGAACATTATAAAATAAAGCAAGGAATGAACAATGATACTCTTAATAGTACTTTAATCAGTGCTACTATACCAATCAACTCTCAATATAAACTTATAATTTGAATTCCAACAGAAAACCAATTTATTTGATGTATTCCTTAAAATTCTATTCATAACATATCTACTGCGCAAAAGTAGAAATAGTACAAGAATTTATTCCAGTTCTCCATCTAGTTGATATCTCAGTTACCGATGCGTAGCATCCTGCCCCGGAGGTGGAGGTGGATGTGTTCTGGTGCGGAAGCATAGCAGGATGCCCTGTGAATGCGCACATGAAGCGCATCCAGGGCATCCAGATGCGCTGCAGTGCTCAGTTGAGCTTCTGGAATGCATCCGGATGCCCTGGATGCCTGCCTTCCTGTGTGCATCCACAGGGCATTCGAAGGCTGTATGGAAAAGGTCCAGTTTGACATTTTCTTGACCAAAAACCAAAATTAAAGCACATTAAAACATGTGTAATATATCAAATTTTAACATTTTTGACTGCGTAATTGTGATGATTTTTTGATTTGCATTGGAATCGTGAACATAGACATATATGACATGGCTTATTAGTTATTTCAAGTTGAATACTTGTGAACTACTAAATATCTTGACTAATGATGAAGTATACTGTCAAATGATTTAATTTTGTGTATCTCTGACATTTCATATATATATATAAACGCATCCAAAATGACCCTCCCTCGGCCAATTTTGTTTTTTGTGCATCAGCACACCTAACTCTTGCATCCACATCCGCTTCTGAAACCGCATCTGAATCGGCAACTTAGGTTGATAGTCCTATGTATCTATTTCATTATGTAGTTACGTAGACAATAAACAAGATATTGGTATGTGACTTCTGGTCTTTATGTCACGATGATAACATAGTATTTATCCTTAAAGAAATAATATTAGTTTGTTGTGATATTTATTCCCTTCAACAAGTTTTTATGAAACCACATGAACATTTTGTATTAGACGATTCTTACCAATGGGTTCTTGACCTAGCTCAAAGTCCTTTACTAGGCACAAGATAACAAGCGAGTGATTGGCAGACTTGACATGGACAAGAAAACCTGAAAAATCTTTTATAACCAGTGCTGTAGCTAGTTTCCAGTTAGCCATTTCTTATTGCATACTGTGAACTTAATAATAGTGATGTTGAGTCAGAGTAGCACGAATCAGTATATTGCTGATAGAATGAATAACAGAAGTACACCTTAAATTGGATAATTTGTCCGGTGGAAGTGATTACAATGCTGGTATGGAGAATCTGGACATAAAACTTAGAATTGAAATGATGTAAAATGCAAATTATAGCAGACAGCTGATCATGTATTGAAAATATGTATAATTGAAGATGAAAGTACTTATGTATGGCCTGTGGATGTTATGCAGCAATGATGGATCTGCCTCTGTACCTCTGTAGTGACTGTAAATGATGTCTAACCCTCTAAAACCCAGCACAATTCCCCCAGATGGGATTTCTCAGCAGAACATTGGTATAATTGAGGGCTGAGGCCAATAAGCAGAATAGTTGCCCAAAATTGATGTGATCTACAGTAATTTGTCCAATACTGGCTGCCCTTATGTTGGAATGATCGAATCAGCAATCAGTGATCAGAAATGGGGCTGAAACAGGCATTTATGATTCTACATTGAGTGGAATAGCTACCAGAATTGTACAGAAGCCTTCTGCAAGTATGGTGCCCCAAAGTAGTTGCAAATCCTGCAGTAAAGCTGGTGCCGCCCAAAATGGTACCCATATGACTTTTGATTTTTTTTCATGGAAGGTGTCAATTTTTCTTGGATGAACGTGTTGACCCCTCCTTTAATGGTTCTTAGAAATCAGTTCCAACACTTTGAAAATGGTGACTGATGATTTGTTTTCAAATATCAATTTACCAAAACTTCAAAGTATGCATGAAAACTTTATGTTGGCACTGCATGCAATTCCTGCACGGAATTGCCAATATTAGTAGTTGAGGTTCGAACACTTTGAAAATGGTGACTGATGATTTGTTTTCAAATATCAATTTACCAAAACTTCAAAGTATGCATGAAAACTTTATGTTGGCACTGCACACAATTCTTGCACGGAATTGCCAACATTAGTAGTTGAGGGTTTTTGTCATCATCTCCAAAAATAGGAATCCAAGAGGGTTTTTTGTAGCAAGCATCAAAACATAGCCATAGGATTTTTTCCTTGGATGCAAATTGAGCACAAAATTCCAAAGTGAAAATGCCAAAATGCATTTGTGATGATGAAATGAAGGTAGGTGCCTCGTTGTTGTACCTTTGCAAATTGGCCCCTTGGATTTTAATCTTTCCAAATATTTAAGGATACTTTTTATTTTAATATCAATGTTCAAAAATACCTTTTATTCTAAGACTAATTATAATAATATCATTAATGTGACAAATGGATTTTCATATCTAAATCAAAGACGGTTTAAACTAAAAACTCCTACCATTTACAAATAGATAACTAAATCCTTTTCACATGACATTAACTGCTTCTAACAATTAACGGAAAATAACTGTTATCATATTCAATTGAAATAACTAGATCAATGATTATCATATTCAATTGAAATAACTAGATCAATGATTAACATGATCAGCTGAAATAAACAGATTAACGACTAAGTATCATAATTGTATTCATGATCAATTGATTAACAAATAACAAAAGATAACTGTAATCATATTCAATTGAAGTAACTAGATCAACGTTTAACTATTCATAACTGTAATCATGTTCAACTGAAATAACTAGACTAACTACCTATTTCACATGATCATGAAAGAATAATTCATGAAATCCAATGGTTGTGAACAAGTTTAAAATTAGGTCAAAAATTTGGGATGTAATATACCCTCCCCTTAGATTTTTCATCGTCCCCGATGATCATCACAACAAAACTTAAACAATACTTAATTAGTTTAATTTAAGAAAAGAAAAGAAATGTTCAGTTTCCAACCCTAGAGAAAAGAGGAGGGTATTTTTGGAAAATTTCATGATAATCCTCCCAAGTGGCATTATCCTCTTCATACTGATCCTACTGGACCTTACATCGTGTCACCTCCCGATTTCGTAAGTGTAGCTTACACACCTCGAGTATTCTGAGTGGTCATATTTCTACCACCCTTGGTTCTCGCACCTGTAATAGTTTCCAATCAATTATATGATCATGATGGGTAATGTATTTTTTAAGATATGACACATGGAAGACATCATGCATCTTGGCAAGGGCTTGTGGTAAAACAGTTTTGTAAGCTACTGGGTTCACAACGTCCAATATTTCAAAGGGTCCCACATACCTTGGGACTAACTTGGCATTCTTACCAAATTTGATAGTACTCTTTTGAGGTTTTACCCTTAATAGTACCTTTTCTCCCACTGAGAATTCTCTAGGTGTTCTTTTTGTATTTGCATAACTTTTTTGCCTATCATTAGCTTCCTTCAATCTTTGACAAATCTAGATTATTTGTTCTTCCATTCCAACAATGATTCTATCCTCTAAGTGATTCCAACTGATAGGAGTTCTATATTTGCGGCCATATAGAGCCTCCAGGGGAGCCATTTTAATGGTGGATTGATAGGAATTGTTATATGCAAACTCCACCAAAGGTAAATATGTTTCCCATTGGTATTGCTGATCCATACAGTATACTCTCAAAAGATCTTTTAATACCTGGATTACTCTTTCTGTTTGACCATCTGTCTCAGGATGATAAGTTGAATTGATGTTTAGTTTAGTACCCAATGCTGAAAATAATGTTTGCCAAAATCTAGAAAGTTGTCCTAGCATCCCTGTCTGAAATAATTTTCTCTAGAATTCCATGTAATCTGAAAATTTCTTTTATAAATTTATGAGCAATTTCTAGTGCTCCATTAGTTAGATTCCCTGGTATAAAAGAGCAACTTTTTTCAATCTATCAACTACTACTAGAATGGTATTGTATTGATTCCGTGTCATAGGTAACCCTTGTACACAGTGCATGGAAATTATCTGCCATTTCCACTTTGGTACCTCATTAGGGTGCAAAAGGCCTGCTGGGTATTGATGTTTGGCTTTACTCACTGGCATTCTAAACAACTTGCGACAAATTTTGTTATCTCCTTTTTCATTCCTTTCCAAAAATATAGAGGTTTTATATCAGACAACATTTTGGTTACCTCGGGGTGTCCTGAATATGGAACTGAATGAGATTCTTCTAGAATCATTTTTCGGAGTTCAGGGTTGTTGGGTATATAGATCCTGTTATAATATCTTAGCAATCCATCCTCTTCTAAACTAAATTTCGAATATTTAGAATCCTGTGGGTCCTTGATAAGAGCTAGACTGATTTTTGCATAAAACTCATCATGTTCTAGGTGTTGTAAAATCTGGGCCTTTAATTTGAAGTTTATAGTAGCCATTGCAAAAATGTGTCTTCTCCTACTGAGGGCATCTGCCACTTTGTTTTCCTTGCCTTTAATATAACTTATGTCGAATTCATAGTCTGCTAAAAATTCCAACCATCTTCTTTGTCTAGCATTTAGATTTTGGTTGGGTGAAGATATATTTTAGACTGTGATAATCGGATCAAAGTTCAAAAGGTTTTCCAATCAAATAATGTCTCCACATCTAAAGAGCATGCACAATAGCTGCTAATTCTAGATCATGAGGTGCATAATTCTGTTCGTCATTTTTCAATTTCCTAGATTCATATGCAATTACCTGATCATCGTGCATTAGCACACCTGCTAAACCTTCTCCTGATCATCTGTTATAACTACGAATTGCTTTTGTGGATCAGGTACCTTTAATATGGGTGCTGTAGTTAGCTTTTTTTTCAAATATTCAAAGGCTGATTGACATTTTTCTGTCTAGACAAATTTCTTTCCTTTTCTCTGAAGTGATGTGATTGGATATGCTATCTTAGAGAATTTCCTGACAAATTTTCTATAAAATCTTGCTAATCCCATAAAACTTCTAACTTGTGACACATTTTTAGGTATAGGCCATTCCTTTATTGCTTTAATTTTGGACGGATCTATGGCTATGCCTTGAGCCGATATAATGTGTCCTAAATACTGAATTTCCTTTTGATAGAAAGCGCATTTAGACAATTTTCCATATGATTTATGTTCTCTTAACCTTTGCAAAATTGTTTCCAAATGTTCTTGATGTTCTTCTTTGTTCTTTAAATAGATTAGAATGCCATCTATAAAGACCAACACAAACTTATCTAGGCAATTTTGAAATATGCTATTCATTAAGTTCATAAAAGCCGCTGGGGCATTAGTTAGCCCGAATGGCAGCATTGTAAATTTATAATGTCCATACCTAGTTCTGAATGCAGTTTTGTGAATATCTTCATCCTTGATACAAAGCTGGTGATATCCTCACCTCAAATCAATTTTTGAAAACACTATCGCGCCCTTCATTTGATTAAAAAAGATCATCTATTCTAGGAAGTGGATACTTGTTCTTGATGGTAACCTTATTGAGCATTTTGTAATTTATGCATAATCTCATGGTTCCGTCCTTCTTCCTGACAAACAACCTTGGGGTTCCCCATGGTGAAACACTGGGCCGGATCAGTTTCTTGTCTAACATGTCTTGTATCTGCAACTCCAATTCTGTGGTAGTCATTCGCTATGGTGCCGGAGAAATGGGTTTTGCTCCTGGTATCAAATCTATGGTGAAATCAAAGGCTTGGGAAGGTGGTAGACCGGGGAGTTCTTCAAGAAACACATTTTGATAATTCTTTAGATAGGGGTATTATTCTTCGAAAGATTCCTTTAACTTTTCTCTGATTTACCCATTTTCATAAATGTAGTCATCTCCATATGTAGTGTTTTTAGGTTCTCTCATGTCCTCAACTCTGACCGCGAAGATCTCACAGACTTTTCTTCCATATTTCTTAGGTTGCATGGCACATATTTGTTTTGATTTAATTTCATGTTTAATCCCTATAATGCTTGTTGGCCTACCTCGATCATCCAAACAATTTACAGTTTTGGAAAGACAATCCACCTTGGCCTTATGCTCACTGAGCCAATTAATGCCTATGATAATGTCGTAAGACCCAAGAGGTGCTACATACAAGTTCAATTCCGTTTAGAAATTTGGAAAGTCAACCTGAGCCTCGAACAAACACTGCTCTACCTTAGCCCTTGACTGGTTCGCATATTCGACTGTCCATGGTTTTGCCATAAAAGTAGATCTCTTTGGAAATCTACTTAATAATCTAGGCGATATAAAACATTCAGAAGCTCTAGTATCCATTAAAATTGAGACAGGGTTCTCGTAGATCTTACCTGGAGTTTCAATCGGGCCTATTTGTTGTTTTGCTTGCCTATTGTCTAGGGCTGCATGGATCCTTTGCTGATAAACTTGCTGTTGCTGTGGAAGAGGTGGTCGTTGCAGCTGACTGGTGTTGGGTTTGTTGATGGGGCATTTATTAGCATAATGATCTCCTCCACAAGTGAAGCATCCTGAAGGTGGCCCCTTTCTTTCATTACTCTTATTATTCTTATTTGTACCAAAATTACTTTTAACATCCTTGACTCCGTTTCCTTTTGATTCTGGCTTGCTGTATTTGAAATCTTTAAACTGTCTTTTCTGAGATCCATAATCAACACCCTCCGTATTCCAATTTGTTTTGATTTTGTATTCTTGCTGGACAACCTTCTCTAGACCTTCCTCCATAGTTAGAGGAGTGAGAATAGTAACAACTCCTATTCTGTTTATTCAAACCCATAATGAACTTCCTCACCTTCAAATTTATATCTTGCTGATATAGTGGTACATACTTCAACAATCGGGTAAATTTCTCCCAGTACTTATGTATAGTCATATCTCCTTGCTTCAAGTTCTTGAACTCTAGAATTTTCTGATCATAAAAGGTTTGGGGCAGCCAACGATTTCTAAAAATGGTTACAAACTTTTCTCAAGTAATCTTAGTGGTTTTAATGTTTTGCTCGACTTTGGTGTTCCCCCACCAGGTTTCAGCTTCTCTAGTAAAGTGGTATATTCACCAAATTGCTTTTGAGGTTTTAGAAAAGTTTCTAATTTCAAAATATTGTTCTATTTCAGTTAGCCAAGCTTCTGCTTCCTCCTCAGACTCAGAACCGACAAACTTGGGTGGTTTGATTTTCTTAATATTTGCTGACAAATCAGCCACTATTTCTTGTTTATTTTGTTTTTCAATTTGATTGAGTGAAGAGGTTCTCTTATTATATCCAAAGACTTTCATCTTTGTTCTAAGAGGAGGTGATGATTGTGTTTCCTCATGGTTATGTCCCATTTGGACTGTCATCTCATTCATTCTCCTTTCCATGTTATCCAACTTCAGTTGTGTTTCTTGCAAAATCTGAAGTAACAAGTCATTGGAAGATTGAGTGTTTTCACGAACTATGCCATGATCTACAACGTTATCGTTGCTGTTCATTTTATTTTGTTTATTGGTTTCACCTATTAATTTACAAAATTTGTGTCAATTTATTGAATTCATACATATTTAAGTATTTCCACAACATAAAGAGCTTGCGAATGCATGAAACACGTGAATTTAATAAACTTATTTGATTAACTTAATACTTTGTTGCTGCACTTATAGCTGCCTTATTTACAAAAATTTCCTCTATTGAGGATGTTTACATCAGAATATTAAATCTTGCTTTTCAGCATTTAGTTTTGGCTTAGATTGGTACATATCCCGCACCATCTAGGATTTGTGGAAATGCAAAAGAGAGTTGCCCTATTGAACATTCTAGTTATAAATTAACTTGTTCCTATATGCTGCTTTACTAGTAGGGGTCCACTTGACTCTTTCTTTCTTACATTCGTTGCAATGCCTGGTTCAAAGTTTCATTATCTTGGGGCATGGAGCAGCAAGTATAGTTGTATTTGAGCATGTTTTTAATTAATAGGAGAAGATAGGATGTTGAGCATTCTTTTGGGGTGTTTTATGTACTTGCATCCTATACAATCATCTAAGAATTTTTTAGGTTTACATGGAAGGTAGTTTGCCCTAGGTTCAGTGTTGAACTCAACGCTCTGATACCATATGTGACAAACGGATTTTCATATCTAAATCAAAGACGGTTTAAACTAAAAACTCCTAGCATTTACAAATAGATAACTGAATCCTTTTCACATGACATTGACTGCTTCTAACAATTAACGGAAAATAATTGTTATCATATTCAATTGAAATAACTAGATCAACAATTAACATGATCAGCTGAAATAAACAGATTAATGACTAACTATCATAACTGTATTTATGATCAACCGATTAACAAATAACATAAGAGAACTATAATCATATTCAATTGAAGTAACTAGATCAACGTTTAACTATTAATAACTGTAACCATGTTCAGCTGAAATAACTAGACTAACTACCTATTTCACATGATCATGAAAGAATAATTCGTTAAATCCAACGGTTATGAACAGTTTTAGAACTAGGCTAAAAATTTGGGATGTAATAATTAAGCTATCCAAAAAGTTAAAAATTATTAGGTTCAATTCTAATTTATATTATTAATTACTTTAGTTCAGAAAATGGGACATTGCAAGAAATGGCAGAAACAAAATTTAATTTCTTGAGTTTTTATAATTTTTTCTAAATTGCATGTTGTGCCTTTTAGATAAGTTGCCGGTTTGGATTATGGTACAGATGCAGGTTCAAGATTTGTCCAGTTTTTTTGGGTTGGTTTGGACTCATTTTGGGTTATATATATATATATGCACAGCAGCAAATAATATCGTACACCACTATGTTAATATTTAAGCAACTTCTCAAAAATAGACAACCACATATATTAACGTTGTAGTCCAAATGACGTAACAAGATGGCAAAATACACCACCAAATACACCACCATATCAATGTATTGTTTCAAAAACAATATTGGCAACATTAACAATCAGCCATCACTGATCAAATATCATAAAAAACCATCAAACAAATAATTATTATTCTGCTCTTGCAAATTAAAAGCACAAAAAGTGCCACTAGCATTGGTACTAGCAATGTCAGGTTCATCCTTAGGATCAACCTCAACATCTTTAGGTAGCTCATGATCATCATCATCAATTACAAGTGCATCAAAGTGGGTAATCAAATCTTCCTATTGCAGACACTTCGATTCAACATCCCAGTGCATCGCCTCTCCTATTTTGTAAGCATTGTCTTTGTGTGTTGTGAGCCTCAAGTTTGAATGCACACAAACCAAGTTATCTTCTTTCTTGGAACTTAGTTTATTGTGTTTTATTGAGTGGATGAAATGTCTCAAACTTGGATACTCTCAAATCTGATTTCTATATTTGAATCTCGACATAGTTTGCTTTATTTCTTTGCAAAATAACAACTTGCAAACAAACAGACTAAACATGCAAGGAAACGATATAGATTTCCAAAGAAATAATCGAATTTCAAACACAAATTTATTGATAATGATTCTTAAATAAAACATGCATGGCTGTTGTTAATTTTATATGAGGTAACTCTGATATTATACTGATATGAAGCTGCAGATCGTACAGATCTGGTAAAGCATGAAGATCCTTTGAGTGGATTGGCCTCTTAAACACCTTAAATTATTAACCTGATCGGTGCCTTCCTTGGGAGCATTTAATAATGTTTTATTGCATGGTTATAGTTAGTGTAATTACTAACTAATTACAAATCCTTAGAGATGCTGATCTTGGCAAAATACTTATTAGTTTATATATAGGGCCGACTTGGAAAGAGTCATGTTCTTTTTAAGGACATGCCTCTTGGGTGCTATATACATAAGAAGTAAGAATGTGGATAAAGGATACACAACATAGAAGTCTGCTCCTTTAGCATTTATGTACCTTTGGTGATTTATAGCAGGGATATAAAACAATTCTCAGAGTAAAATACTATTCTCCAAAGCAATTAATATTCTATCCTGAATATTCTAAGAACCATTCGTAGCTAGTTAGGAGGTATTTCATCAGTATTATCTTATCAGAATTTGCAGAAAACTTACATGGTATGAGAGCTCTGGTAGTCAAACTTAGACTCTGCAAATTGACACTCAGATTTAAAATATTTAGCAACATCCTTCTACCTTCAATGGCTAGCATAATCAGACCCGAAGACAGATTTGATGGAAAAGAACACTTAGTTGCTTGGAAATTCAGAATTATGATGACTCTTGAAGACAATGATGTAATACCGTTTGTTGATAAGGAATCCAAGTAACCTAATGCTGATCCTCATAAAACTATCTGGATTAAAGGAAACAGGAAAGCCATGCAAATCATATTAGATGGAGTTAAAAATGAAATAGTACCTATGCCAATGAAATATCAGACAACATTTAATATGATGAGTGCATTATTAAATGCATATGAGGTTAACAATGCAACTAGAACCCTTGCACTAAAAAGGCAACTATATCATATAAAGATAAGGGAGGGAGAATCAATGAATTTATACTTACTAACGGTGGCTAGTCTAAGAGATAAACTTGCAAGTATAGGGACCGTAATTGAAGACAAAGAACTATCACTTATGGCTATAGATGGGTTACCGGATTCATGGGAAACATTCTCACAAGGAGTAAGTGCTAGAGACAAACTTCTAGACTTCAATAGACTTAAAGGAGATTACCTTCAAGAAGAATCTAGGCAACTCAAGAAAGGAGGGAAATAAAAAACTGAACATGAAGAACTTCATGTCCTCAACACAAATTCCTATAAAGGTAAGAAGAAGCACTTCAAGAAGAAGAAGGGTAATCAAAGAAATGACAAATCTAAGAGAGATTTATCCAAAACAAAATGCTTCAAATGTGAAAAATTTGGACACTATAAATCTAATTGCCCAAAGAATACAAAGCAGTAAGTAAACTGTAATAACCACCCCCTTTTTTTGAGGAGACTTGTAGATTACTAAGTATTATCAATTAGAGTGTTATTTTCAACATGGCATTTTGACAAACACTAAGAAAACATACATCAATAAATATGCAAAGTCTAGAACCTCCTTATTTGCTGATAAAATATTAATTTTGCAATAGAATGTTTATATACAATTGCCTTATAGGCTGCAACAAATATTCAGAATGATATTTAACAATTACAATGCCTAAAATGAATAGTATGATGGAAGAAACTTGGAAGTAGTAATCTGCAGATGAAATGACAGCATCCCAACTTTTTAACCAGCAAGAGTGGGCAGGAAAACTCAATGCATCACTGTTCACGCACTGTAGTAGCACTATTCACAGCACTGTAGCAGTTTCACTATTCACACACTGTAGCAAAAACACTATTCACGCGCACTGTAGTAAAATCACTATTCACGGGCATTGTAGCAAAAACATTATTCACGTGCACTGTAGCAAAATCACTACTCACGGGAACTGTAGCAAAAACACTATTCACGTGCACTGTAGCAAAACACTATTCACGGACATTGTAGCAAAAACACTATCCATAGTTGCATAACCTGAACTTTAGAGCTCTTAAATCATGTGTAAAATCACCAATAAATCCCACTATGTTTCCTGAATGAAAACACCCGATAATCCTCCTGACTGTGTCTTTCAACAATGAAGAGAATGCTAGCAAAGAGGGGTTTCATCCTCCAAGCTCAACAATTAGATTTCTTAGAAATCCAATAGCATAATAATATCATCCAAGCATGCCTCAACTAATTCTAGCCAAGAGAATATAAAGTCCTTAAGGAAGTTGGCTTCATTTACATAAGCAGTGTGGGATAAATGGGAAACACCTTTTTAAAACAACTTTATAATAAAGTCACTTAAATGATAAAGTCTTTTATTTAATTTAATTATCACTTTATAATAAAGTAAATTAACCTAGGCATTAAAATCGTATAAGAGTCGAACTTAGAATACCATGTATGATAGCTCGTCGGAAAGAGCTCAACCAAATCCATCAAGCCGAACATTGGAAATTTCCATATCACTTGACTCTCATTGACTTATTAAAAATAGTAACTCCTGAAGTATTGCCAAATGAGCTCCCTAATCACTTCATTAGCCTATGGAAGTTGCTATCATAGGCTAATCTACTGACCTTGATGGTCACATTAAGTAAGGGACATTACATAAATTGTACAAACATGACTAGGAAAGGGGAAACTATGATCTTGAGAAACGTGTATTGTATTCAGCGCTATCAAATGAAGTATCGAGCAAAGCACGGGCAATTGATAGTGCATCATCCCGACACATTACAGGGTACAAAGAAGTATTAGATTCAATATTATTAGAAGTTAATGAAAAATTACTGTAGGTGATAATTTTACTCATTTCGTTAAAGGAGTTGGGAACTGCACCTTGAAATTGAAGTCCGGTATTTCTCTTCATCTCAAAAGAGTACTCTATGTACCAAGAATCAAGAGGAATCTAATTTTGTTATAACACTTGAAGATGATGGACATAAGGTTGCATTCATGGATGGTAAAGTAATGACCTCGTTTAAGAACTCTTCATTTAAGAAATCAAAGTTGATTGGTCAAAGAAGATACTTGTATGAATTAAATATAGAACCTATTCAAGCCTTAATTCATGAAGCTGCTGATATAAACGTAATGTGGCATAGAAGGTTAGGACATCTAAACTTCAAAGCCTTATCGACTATGGAAAAGATGGTTACTGGTTTACCTAAGTTGAATAAAGATCATTCGAGCATATGCAAAGGATGCGCTCTAGGTAAGAACGCCAAAAGTCCATTTTAAGATAGCACTAGAAAAACTAACAATGTTTTAGAATTAGTCCACTCAGATTTATGTAGACCTATGTCTGTTCCTTCTCTTGGAGGATTCTGGTACTATATACTTTTTATAGATGATTTCTCTAGGAAAACATGGATTTACTTCTTAAAATGTAAAGAATCAGAAGAAATCCTTAAGAGATTTAAAGAATTCAAATCCCTAATTGAAAACCTATCAAGACACAAAATTAAAACTCTCAGGATTGATAATGGAGGGGAATATACTTCAGATTTGTTTAAAGATTTTTGTAAAAAAGTAGGAATTAAGAGGGAGTATATTGTTCCTTATAATCCACAACAAAACGAGGTACCAAAAAGGAAGAATGGAACAATTATAGAAGCAACAAGAGCTATGATATTTGATCAAAATCGAGAATATTATGTTTGGGCATAAGCCTCATGTACTGCCATCTATATTCAAAATAGAAGTCCTCACTCCCATCTTAGAGATAAAACTCTTGAAGAAGTCTTTTCTAAGGTTAAACCTAATATAAGTCATCTTAGGATATTTGTGTGCGCAATATACATACATGTTTCAAAAGAAAAGAGAACTAAGTTACAACCCTTCGGGAGGAAAGGTATTTTTGTCGGGTATAGTGAAACATCTAAAACATATAGTGTACATACCTGGTTAGAGAAATAGTGAACTTAGTAGGGATGTAATATTTGAAGAAGATTTAGCGTTCAAAAGAGTCTTAAGTTCTGAAGATCTTACACATATATCTAGTTCTGAAGAAAATAATGAATCTGAGTTTCAAAAGGAGAACATTGAAGAAATTGAAGGTGAAATTCAAAATCTTAATCTTGAGGAAACTCAAAAACCTAAGAAAAGACCACTTTGGGCTATTAAGACTGTAGAGGAAGCACAAGACTTTGCTGCACCTTTTGGAACCTTCAGAGAAAGCAAAAGACCAAATAAATTTTCTAGCTATGCAACAAACATGAGTGATTTATCTAAATCAGAACCAACCAATGTTTCAGATGTTATTAAACATACAACTTGGAAGGATGCTATGACAAAAGAATAACAATCCATTATTAAGAATGAAGTTTGAGAATTTGTTCCAAGGCTCGAGGGAAAATCTGTTGTTTCTTTTAAGTAGATATTTAAAATCAAGCATGCTGTTGATGGTAGCATTGAAAAATATAAAGCCAGAGTCATAGCTAGAGGATTCTCTCAGAAGGAGGGAATTGATTATGAAGAAACCTTTGCTCCAGTTGCCAGATTCACCTCTGTAAGAGTAGTCCTAGCTATTGCAGTATTGAAGGGATGAAAAGTACATTAGATGGATGTGAAATCAACATTTCTAAATGGAAAGATTACATAAGAGGTATATTTGGAACAGCCTGAAGGATATGAAACTCATGATCCTAAAATCTTTGTTTGTAGACTAAAGGAAGCTCTCTCTGGGCTTAAACAAGGTCCCAGGGCATGGTATGAAAGAATCGATATATATCTCACCAGCTTAGGTTTCTCTAAAAATGAAGCTGATCCAAATCTCTATTATAAAAAGGATGAAGATGATATGATAATATTGATACTATATGTTGATGATTTACTAATAATAGGTGATGAACATCTTATAGATCAATACAAGAAAGATCTAATCAAAGAATTTGATATGAAAGATTTAGGACTCCTCCATTACTTCTTAGGACTGGAAGTGTGGCAGAACTTTGACAACATCATACTTAATCAAGGAAGTATACATTAGGCATTTTGAAGAGATTTGGAATGTGGAACTACAACCTATGTCTTCTCCAATGGAGAATAATCTACACAGACTTAAGGAAGCAACAACAAAATCATCCTCCATAGATTCTACTCTTTATAGACAGATGATTGGGTTTTTTATGTACTTGGTAAATATAAGACATGATATTTGCTATGCTGTTAATGCTTTAAGTCAGTTTATGTGTGAGCCAAAGGAGATTCACTTAGTTGTTGTCAAACACATTATGAGATACATTCAAGGCACTCTTAACCTTGGGCTCAAGTATGAGAAAGTTGTCTTGGACTTACATGGGTTCACAAACTTAGATTGGGCTAGAACCATTACTAATAGGAAAAGCACTTCAAGATGCTGTTTTAGTTTAAGCTCAGTGATGATAATAAAGAAGACATCAGTAGCTTAGAGTTCCACAAAAACTAAATACATTGTAGTAGCAATGGCCTCTTGGGAAGCAATTTGGCTTAGAAAGTTACTTGTGGGATTATTTGGTCAATCCATGAATCCCACTATTATTCACTGTGATAATTAGAGTTCCATCAAGCTTTCTGTGAATTCAGTTGTTCATGACAGGTCCAAGCATATTGAAATTCCTTACCATTATGTAAGAGATATGGTAGACAAGAAAACTATCAAGTTAGAATACATTTGCACTACGGATCAAACATCAGATATTCTTACCAAACCTCTCGCTCGAGTGAAGTTAAGTCACCTTACAAAAAGACTTGGTATTGTTGAATTATAATACATTTATATTCTTTAATTATTAATGAAATAATTTTGTGTTAAAATTATTATTGTCAGGCTATTGATTGTTATGGGCATCACCATTTGTATTCATTATCTAAGAGATGACGATATCTGAGATAATGAACAATTGTATAAAAGACATTATGAGAGATGAGAATCTCTGAAATAATGTACTGAACAGTAGAGAACTACTGTCAGATTTGGATGAGTTCAAGATTACATTGTGATGTAGACATTTCTATGCCTATGAGTCACAACTTGGATAAAGGAAGAATTTAATCATTCTCCGGATTTTATCCTGTATACTTGTAGATCTTGACTTAGGATCATATTGTGGTATAACCTTGTTAGTACCTATGAGTCACAACTTAGATAAAAGAAGAATTTATCCTGTGTACTGGTAGATCTTAACTCAAGATCATATTGTGATTTGTCAGTACCTATGAGTCACAATTTGGATAAATGAAGAATTTAATCACTCTCTGGATTTTATCATGTATATTGCATTCTATGCAATACTGCTATCACAAGTATAAGTGATAAGTCATATCACAGGTATAGTAATATGATAGTATCATGTGTTCAATGATACCACTTGCTTAGAAGATTCAAATAGATATAGAGTGTCAATCTATGCTTATTCATCTTAATTGATGGTGCTAGATATGTTATCTCTCAGTATGATTATCAAGTTAAGAGGGAGTATTAATTTTATATGAGGTAACTCAGATATTTTACAGATCCGAATCTGCAGATCGTACATATCTGGTAAAGCATGAAGATCCTTTGAGTGGATTGGCCTCTTAAATACCTTAAGTTATTAACCTAATTGGCGACTTCCTTGGGAGCATTTAATAATGTTTTATTGCATGGTTATAGTTAGTGTAATTACTAACTAATTACAAATACTTAGAGACACTGATCTTGGCAAAATACTTATTAGTTTATATATAGGGCCGACCTGGAAAGAGTCATGTCCTTTCTACATGCCTCTTGGGTGCTATATACATAAGAGTTAAGAATGTGGATAAAGGATATACAACATAGAAGTCTGCTCCTTTAGCATTGTATCTACCTTTGGCGATTTATAGAAAGGATATAAAACAATTCTCAGAATAAAATACTATTCTCCAAAGCAATTAATATTCTGTCCTGAATATTCTAAGGACCATTCGCAGCTAGTTAGGATGTATTTCATCAGTATTATCTTATCAGAATTTGCAGAAAACTTACAGCTGTTACATCAAATACATACTGCTCTTGCAATGCTGTAAAATGCATAAACTTTCCTCTAAAACCTGTTTAAAACAATAAAAATCTGTCCAGTGACGAACCCGGAGTGAGTCCACCTCTCAAGTAGTGTTGGGCTTCCCTCTAACCTATGAGTGTCCAAGGCTTTCCATCCTCAAATATGGCTGCTACTGTCAAGCCAGCATAATAACTTATCAAATAACAACTTAGGCAAATAATAATGTTTGCCTCACATTTAATAATTCACTCCCATGGGCTAGGAAAGACTCAAGTCGTAGTTGAAGTTGGCCCCTTTTAGATAATTGCCAATGAATAATTAAATTCAAATTAGCAATAACTTTAGCCTTTTCCTCTTATTAATTAAACACTTAACCTCCTTAATCAACTTCATACTTTAGCATATGAGGACATTAGATAATAGGCCAGCACTAGTCTTTATTTATTTATTGGTGTGCTAGGCAGAAAGAGGACATTACAGTCCTCCCTTCCCAGAGATTGCTTGGCCTCAAGCAATCTGCACTTGTGTCTGAAGCCAAATGCATGGATCTCATCTGAACCTCATGGATATTGCTCCACCAATCCATTGTGCTACTTTGATAATAACATCATGCTCATAATAGTGATGCAACTTGTCACACATGCTTTTGTTGGTGGTGGATCGGTATCCCTTGCTAGATTCACGACATGGTTTAACAACCTCCCTGTCTTCTATAAGTCTAGTGGTAGTATCAGGCAATAAAAGGTCAATCTTTTGTTGCAACGAGAACTTTAACAGTTAACAAGTGGTATCAGAGCTTGGTCATATGTTTGAATCCTTGTATGCTGTGTTAACATTAGGAGGGGGATTGTTGGCAGTGGGCCAGCATCCCTCGTTGGATTTGCGAAATGGTTTAACAACCTTTTGTGTCTTCTATTGTCTAGGAGTTGTATCAGGCAATAACAGGCCGATCTTTTGGTGCAACGACAACCCTTGTAGTTAACAATTTTGAGTCCTTTCACATCTTCTATGCCATGATGCACAAAATCTACCCTCTTACTAGTTGCATCATCAAGTCATGTCTCATGACTATTTGCCCAAATGTGAATGCCAACATTAGGTGACTGCATAACATTGTCTTTTCTATAATTATGTTCTGCATTATCTTGAGGATGAAGATATATATCACTGCTGTTATAACAATCAATGCTGTGTCATGCATTTGGAGTGCGTCTTCAACATTCATAACCACCTCTTTATTGAAAATGTCATACTCTAAACTTGTAGACTCTTCTATATTGGTTATTCCATGTGTAAGTGCTCCAAAATCATAAGAATGAAGAAGCAAACTATTGCTGTCCCAAATACAATTTTGACCTCCTCTTTGCTTTCTTTGCAATCATCAATCATCACCAAATTTTTACTTGGCTCATTTTCTTCCCAAATAACTAAAAGTGGTAGAGTCTCAAATAAAAATTCACCAAACTTTAAAAAAACCCCATCAACTCGCTCTAATACCATGTAATTATAATTTGATATATACATTAGAGACGAAAGGTTCTATTTATAAGAGATTACGAGACAATATTTATAAATGAAACAATCATTAAAAAAATGCTAAAAAGAAAATAACTAAACCAAGATGACCATTATAGAAACATTACAATATTATTTTAATAATACATTTGGTTAGGTGCTTTAGATTGCATCTTCTCTGCCATTTCATCAACTTAGTTTTGCGCTCTAGATGCCATTCCCCCTATTGTGCTCTTGCTAGGAAGGGGAAGAGAACTTCATGGCAAATTTCTTGACTATGAAGTGCCCTAAATGCGTTGACTGCTTAAAAAAATACTGAAATTGTAAATTCACGGCCTACCTTCATTCTTCCATGAGTATCACTATTGATACTTGTAGACCAGCTAGTACCTTAGACATCTTCAGAATAGGCACAAAGCACTCACTTTTCTTGATAAAGATCATACATCTCCTTCCACTTATCATACTTAGGCACTGGCAAGGATATGGAAGCTACACTTTCCTTATATAAATTGTTATGTTTCATTGATCCTTTGCATCTTCTACCTTTGGCCATCACAATCCTCATAAATTGATCAAGGGAGACAATTTAAATAGTCAGAGCCTTAATTGTGCATCTGCAATATAAAAACCCAGATTGGTAATGAATCCTATGTGTATTTTTGGCTTAGATGTATGATTTACTTCCATTCCCCTTTTCTTATAGCATATCTTTGACAAAACCTAGTGCAACTTTTGACTCACAAGAAAAGTTGACCTTTAGTCTCATTGCTACACCCTTATTATTGGTGTATATAGGGTTATGAATAGTCAACTTGTGGCTATCTTAATCCTTAATTAAGTCATGTTATCATTATTATATTATTATTTAGGTAGGTAGATTGGCCTAGGTGTTATGTAGGGTTGTGTCTATTCAACCTAAGCATTATTAGTTATATATAGGAGGTTGTGAGTCTTATTTCAACATCATATTGTGAAGTGTGTTCTCATTGGAGATATTTGGAGGTTGCCCCCTCGAAGTGGCCTATTAATCTCAGTTATTATCAAGTATTTATATAATATTTCATATTATTTCTTCTAGTGTGCAAGTTATTTCATTACAATTGGTATCGAAGCATGATCTTGGCACCATAGAGGCAAGATTTTTCCTCGACATTGAGGTGATTTTGGGAAGAGCATAATTTTCAGATTTTAGAGAAATTTTCAAAGATTTTTAAAGGGTTTTTGAAGACCATATTAAAGAAGCTATAGTCCAAAATTTAGAGGAATTGGAGCAAATTTGAGAGAACTATTGCAGAATTACTATTTCTACACAATTTATTGAGATCTTCATATTTCTCACATCCTACCGAATTGGAGTATAACTTGTATTGGGTTCTTGAATATATAGTAGAGGAGCCTAAATTTCAAAGCTTGGAGAAATTGAAAAAAATAAAAAAGATATTGCAAAATTAGTAAAGTTCTTTCTCAAGGCAGCAAATTTGCTAATTTTTTTGGGATTTTTTCCGAGTAAGGGTATCTTGGCCCTAGTAAGTTACAGTTAAAAAAATTAAAAAAATTTGAGAATTTACATTTCATTTGTGTGAAATATTGGTTTCCATCATGACAGGGCCTTCAACAAGAGGCAAAAAGAATGCTACCACACCGGGGAAATCCTCAGATCAAGATTGGGAAGCAACAGAGGATAGTAATCCCAATGAGGAAATTAGTAAGTTCAAGGAAGAGATTAATAGGGATATGTGTGACCTACGAGGAGATATAACAGATATACAAAGCATGTTAAGCACCTATATGAATGAAACAAGGAAGAAGCTCTTAAGCAATCAAGGTGAAACCTTCAAGTCGACTAATAATGACACAAAATTTATTAATCCTATGGGATCTAGCAATTTTTTTTCCAAAGGTGGATATGCACAAATTTGATGGCAAGGGTCCTCTAACATGGATAAATCAAATGGAGAATTGTTTTGAAGTACATCAAATCCCATATGGACAAAAGGTCACGATGGCTTCCTTATATCTAGAATCAGATCAATTCATTTGATATTCTTGGCTTTGTACTCAGGAGGAAAAAGTGTCTCATTGTATCATGGTCAATTTTTACAGAAGAACTCCAAGCACAATATACTAATATAGCAATAGTGTGACAGAAAACTTCTTTAGCCAACTTGCTAAGCTTCAACAAATAGGATCAGTTAAGGATTATATTCAAAAATTCCAAAATCTATCCTTAAGAGTGGATACAATTACAGAGGAGAACTTGAATGATTTATTCTTGGGTGGTCTCAAGAATCACTTTCAACATGAGGTACGCATGTTTTGTCCCAGCTCAATAAATGAGTCTTTTATATTGGCACACAGGGTAGAGGAGAAGTTCTTGATTCCTAGCAAGCAAGGGGCTAATGTGACAAGAGAAAAAGGATATTTAACACCTTCTCTTCCTCAACCTACTAGGTTGACTCCACAACAAATTGAGAAGAAAAGAGAAAAAGGGTTGTGTTTCAATTGTGATAGCAAATATATTTGAGGACATAAATGTAGTGAAAAGAAATTGTTCTATATTGAAGGACCAAGTGAGAAAGAAGAGGATGAGCCCATATCAGAGGAGGATAGGGAGTCAGGTGAGGAATCAACATGATTCTCAACCAATCATTTCTTGTCATGCACTTTCAGGTTTCAATGCACCACAAACTCTCAAGGTAGTCGGCTTCTTAAAGAAGCAAAAAGTAACAATGTTGGTCGACTCGGGTAGTACTCATAATTTCATCAACAAAAAGTTGACAACTCTTCTAAATTGTCCATGGGAGATTATTGACTTGAGACCCCAATGTATGCGATATCCATGGGTGTAGCGGATATTGTTTTGGGAGTACAATGGCTTTCTACATTGGGAACAATTGAGATGAACTTCCA
Organism: Cupressus sempervirens; assembly: GCA_028749045.1. NCBI lineage: Eukaryota > Viridiplantae > Streptophyta > Pinopsida > Cupressales > Cupressaceae > Cupressus > Cupressus sempervirens. The sequence goes on along the minus strand of CM053783.1, from coordinate 30,456,782 downwards.
AGAACTATTCATGCGATTTCAATCAAAAGGAAAGGTAGTGGAGCTAAGGGGATTGAAGGGAAAATCCTTGTAGATGGTAAGCTTTCATCAAATGCAAAAGTTTCTTAAGAAAGGTGTGGATGGATTTGTGGCCTAGCTTTGTTCATTAGAAGTCTCTCAATGTAATGCTCTTACTCATCCAGATTTACTAGCAATAATTGATCGTCACTCAGTGATTCTTGGAGATATGCCTAAAGGACTTCCTCCTAAGAGGGATCATGACCATGCCATACAGCTAGTTCCAAGGAGCTAGCCACCAAACATCAGGCCTTATAGGTACCCACACATACAAAAAAGTGAGATAGAAAAAATTGTTTGCTAGAGGCAAGAATTATAAGGCATAGCCAAAGTGCTTACTCCTCACCTGTTGTGATGGTGCGTAAGAAGGATGAAACTTGGTGCATGTGTCCAGATTATAGTGTGCTCAACAAGTACATTATTAAAGATAAGTTTCCTATTCCAATCATCGATGATCTTCTAGATGAATAAAATGGAACTATGCATTTTACCAACTTAGATCTTAGATTAGGTTATCACCAAATTTAGATTAAGGAGGAAGATATTTGTAAGACAACATTTTGAACTCATGAGGATCATGAATTTTTGGTGATGCCATTCAGTCTTACCAATGCACCATCTACATTCCAAAGTTTGATGAATTCCATTTTAAAGTTCTTGAGAAAGTTTGTGTTAGTGTTTTTCGATGATATAGTAATTTATAGCAAGACTTGGGAAGAACATCTGTAGCATGTAGATCAAGCATTACAATTACTCAAAGATCATCAACTCTATGCTAAGCCATCCAAGTGTGTTTTTTGTCTTAAGGAGGTGGAGTATTTGGGACACATAGTTTCACATGGAGTAAAGGTGGACCCTAACAATATTAAGGCTGTCATGGAATGGCCTATTCCATAAACTATTAAGAAGCTGAGGGGTTTTTTGGGATTGACAGGATACTATAGAAGATTTGTGAAGAATTATGGTCGTATAGCAGCACCCCTTACTGCTCTATTGAAGAAGGATTCTTTTCATTGGAATGAATCTGCTAATGTATCATTTGAGCAATTGAAGAAGGCTATGCGTACAACTCCAGTGCTTGCCACTCCAGACTTCACCAAGGAATTCATTGTGGAATGTGATGCTTCTGGAAATGGGATAGGAGTAGTTCTCATGCAAGAAGGTTGACCAATTGCTTTTGAGAGTGGTCAACTAAAAGGTAAAAATCAACTCAAACCTATTTACGAGGAGGAAATGCTAGCAATCCTTCATGCAGTTAAAAAATGGAGGCCTTATTTAATGGGTCGTCACTTCAAGGTTAAGACAGATCATGATAGCTAAAAATATTCTTTGGAACAAAGACTATCATCAGAAGAGAAACACAAATGGGTCACCAAGATGTTGGGATATGACTTTGAAATTGTATACAAGAAAGGGAAGGAAAATATTGTGGCCAATGCACTTTCCAGGAAGGATAAAAAAGATGAAGCCTTATTGTGTGCCCTTTCAATTTTACAAGAAAATTGGGTGGTAGAAGCCAAAGAAGAGTGGCAAAATGATGTTGCAAGAAGTAATCTTATCCAACAAATAAAAAGTGACCCTAGTAGTTTAGATAAGTTTTGTTTAAAGGGGGATATTCTTTGGTATAAAGAGCACTTGTATCTCTGCAAGAATTCCACTCTTAAACACAAGATTGTCAAAGAACTACATGAGTCCCCAATTGGTGGTTATTTAGGATTTTTGAAGACATCATCAGGTCAAGCAAGATTTTTTTTTGGGAAGGGCTAAAAGGTGATGTTAAAAAAATTGTGGCTGAATGTTTGGTTTGTCAAAGAAATAAAGGGGAAACAATTAAGACACTAGGTCTCTTGCAGACTTTATCTATTCCTAGCCAACGTTGGGAAGACATATCCATGGACTTCATCACAGGGCTTCCCAAATCTAAAGGTGATAATGTTATCATGGTAGTAGTTGATTGCCTCACCAAATATGCACATTTCATTGCGTTATCACATCCTTTTATAACAAGTATAGTGGCAAAAGTTTCCTTGAAGAATATCGAAAAGCTACATGGTACACCTATGGTTATTGTTAGTGATCGTGATCCTATCTTTACTAGTCACTTGTGGATAGATTTATTCTCATGTTTGGGTACTCAATTGGCTCATAGTTCTTCATACCATCCTCAATCAAATGGGCAAACTGAGGTTGTTAATAAATGTTTGGAAGGATATCAACGTTGTTTCACTTAACAAAACAATCTCAATTGGTAGATTGGCCACCTCTTGCAGAATGGTGGTACAATACTTCTTTCATAGCTCATAAAAAATGTCTCAATTTTTGGGACTTTATGGATATCATTCTCCTTCCATCACATCATTATTAAAGGTGTCACCAAGAGTTCAGGTAGTAGAGGACCACTTGCTTCATCAATAACAAGTACTTTCAAGACTCAAGTAGAATTTAGCTATGGCACAAAATCAAATGAAACAACAAGTGGACCAATGTCGTAGTGAAAGAAATTTTGAAGTTGGGGAATGGGTCTTCTTGAGATTGCAGCCAAATAAACAAATCTCAATGAAGCAACAAAAAAAGAATAATAAGTTGTCTCCAAGATATTAAGGACAATATCAAATCATGCAAAAGACTGGTAGTGTTGCCTACAAGCTTGAGTTGCCACCAATAACAAAGATACATCAAGTTTTTCATGTTTCTTGTTTGAAGAAGGTAATTGTGCAGAATATTCCTACTCAAACAGTACTACTAGAATTTGATGGAGAAGGAAGAATAATTTTGGAAGCAGATTGCATTTTTCAAACATGCACGAAGAAGTTGAGGAACAGATTCCTGACTTAGTATCTCATCCAATGGAAGAACTTACTAGTTGAAGAGGTCATATGGGAGGATGAAGTGTTCATTCAAAAGAATCCACACTTGGTTAGCATTGAGGACAATGCTTCTTTCAAGAGAGGGGGCATGCTGTGCCCTTAATATTGGTGTATATAGGGTTATGAATAGTCAACGCATGGCTATCTTAATCCTTAATTAAGTCACGTTATCATTATTATATTATTATTTAGTTAGGTAGGTCAGCCTAGGTGTTATGTAGGGTTGTGTCTATTCAACCTAAGCATTATTAGGTATATATAGGAGGTTGTGAGTCTTATTTCAACATCATATTGTGAAGTGTGTTCTCATTGGAGATATTTGGAGATTGCCCCCTCGAAGTGGCCTATTAGTCTCAGTTATTATCAAGTATTTATATAATATTTCATATTATTTTTTCTAGTGTGCAAGCTATTTCATGATATTCATGTTGAAGACATGACCACATGCTTTTAGCTTCTTTCCCTTTGTTGAACTACACTTGCTCACCATCCCTTGGCAATGGGTTTAGCATCAATGTTCCTGCCAATCCTCTTTAATTGATGTTTCAGACATGCCTCATGCGAAGTGTAAAATTTCAGACATGCCTCATGGCAACAATTTCAGGTTCTTAAAAAATAGAATGACTTAACACACGCCTGCCAACATGATCATATCTAACAAACTCATGGTGCCTGAAAACATAGGTTTCTTTACAGATCAATACGAGAGCTTTGAGCTGACTGGTGCCCTTAATGATCAATACAAGAACTTTGAACTGACTATAGATGGTGTGCCTTTAAAGATCCATGCAAGTAGCAAGACCTTTGAACTGACTATAGAGGGCCATTATAGGTTCTTGAACAATTCCTTCATTAGCAAGATAATGTGCCACATAATCGAAGGTCACTTGCAATGTGAAAACCTGATAGAATCAAATTTCTCCCTAACCCAGATGCTTATTCTACATATTTACTGAGCATTCAATTCAAACTGTTCCTTTTATTAATTGCATTATCAACACCTTAGTTACCTTCAACTATTGGAATTCTCTGGTTTTGAGATTATGCTGAATCCTGCTAGCAATGCTTCCTATTTTACTTCATTGTTTGTACTTATACCAAAGAATAGCAACCTTCCATAAATCTCCTTCAGTTAGAGCATTTTTCTGAAGTCAGCAAAATGTTCAATTTTTAGTGTTTTCATTATGGGGAGGGCTGAAGTGAGTTTAACATAGAATGCAAATGTGATATGGGATTTATGTGTGCTACCTACAATGTTTGATATTTGATCATTTTGTTCCCTTTATATATTTGCATTCTCAAGGTAGATTTGGCAAAGTCATTGTGGTCTAGCAATTTTGACTTTTGAGTCCTACTAAACTTGTTATTGTTGAATATGACTAATAGGTGATAGCTGCCCTGAGAGAATTTGGGCTCGAGTCGTCAAACTTGATTCTTGGAATCGACTTCACCAAGAGTAATGAGTGGACTGGTATCAAAATCCTCTCACATAGAAAGTTTCAGATTTGTTTAGTTTAACTAAACTGGGCATTGAAATTCAATAGGTTTATATTTTTGATAAATGCAGGGAAGCACTCTTTTAATAGGCGAAGTTTGCATGAGATTGGGAGCATACCAAACCCATATGAGCAAGCGATTTCAATCATTGGTCGAACTCTCTCTCCATTTGATGAAGATAATATGATCCCTTGTTTTGGCTTTGGCGATGGTTTGTACTTATAATTTTTTTTTACATTAAATAATACAGCTTTGTGAAAATGCATTATACATAGATATAGGCTATCATGTGATGCACATGGTTGCCATTATCTTCTTTGGAATTATAGATGCTATCAGTTTTAAATACAATTTTGTGGATATTGCAGCATCTACACATGACCATTCAGTGTTCAGCTTCTTTCCAGATTTTCGACCTTGCCATGGGTTCGAAGAGGCTCTTACACGGTATAGGGAGATTGTTCCACATTTGAGACTGGCTGGTTTGAATCTTAAACAACCTCCTGTTTTTGCTTTCTTTTTCAGTATAGGTTAATCTAAGTTGGTTACCAGTTTTACAATGTTAGTAAAAGTTTGATCACCTCTTCTGGAAAAGTTACCAATTACATTCTTCGTTGAGTCATAGTCCAAGGGATATTGCATGAATTTGGTCATACTAAGTGCTCTGACATTAGAATTGGCATGCAATTTGAGAATAAATGACAGTGCATAGCAGTGTTAGTTGACTGAGCTGACAAATTTGTTTATAAGAGTCCTCAACCGGCATTCCCATTCAGTCTTGTCCATAGATATCCAGGAAACTAAAGCTTATTTTTTATGTATTTTTTTATAATTGTAAGAAATATCTAATGAAGTAAAATAACTGACAGTACTTCTCTTTGCAATTGTTACACTTTGAAGAAGTGATGTGAAGTCGTTGGTTGTATTCTGGTTTTGTCTAAGCAAGGTCTTGTAATATTATCATGCTAGTTAGTTTTTGATAAGATGCATGTGAAGGAGCCTTCAAACTGGTGTAGGAGCACACAGGCATGTTGGCAATTAGGACCACCAAAAACATATTTCCTTTTTGTTTTCTTAAATTTTGGGTTTGTTTTGGTTTTATTGTTGGCTTTTATCCTTCAGTTTTGCAGAGCTTGTTGGAACTAGCCTGGCCAATATGTATGCAAAATGTGGAAGCATAGACAATGCCCCTGAAAATTGTGGTCTCATGAAATTTTAAATGAAGAGTAACATGTAAGCAAATACAGTTGGCTTATGTAAAGCCAGTGTCTACATTCATCATAATTGAAAATGGATTAGTTGGCAGGCTTAAGAAGCTCTCAAACAAATGCAAATTTAAAATGGTTCTTTCTTTTTGAACTGTTAATCAGAGCATCAAGAAATGAAAGCCAGTTGCACCTCCACAGAACACAAAAAGAGAAGATAGGAAAGACCTTGGGTTAGACTCCTAAACACAGGCAACAACAGACGGGGGATATTGATAGGGCATCAACAGTGGGAAAAAAAACACCCCAGGTCAATTATCAAATCATCACCTGCAAAGAAAAGGTATGGAAAAAGGCATTGATAAAGAGGAAATGAGTTTGATGTTTTGAAAATGGAATAAGGCATCGATAAGGAGGAAATAAGTTTGATGTTTTGAAAATGGAAAGGCATTGATATGGTCAATTATCAATATCATCAAGAAATGAAAGCCAGTTACACCTCCACAGAACACGAAAAGACAAGATAGGAAAGACCTTGGGTTAGACTCCTAAACTCAGGCAGCAACAGACTGGGGATATTGATAGGGCACCAACGGTGGGAAACAAAACACCCCAGGTCAATTCTCAATATCATCAACTGCAAAGAAAAGGTATGGGAAAAGTCATCGATATGGAGGAAATAAGTTTGATTTTTTGAAAATGGGCGGGTACTACATTCTCATCAAACAACTGTGGCAGTGTCTTTCTAATTGAAGGGCCTTCCAGAATTGGCTGGGCTCTCCAATTGGTATACATATAATTACATCTATTCACATTATTCACATATATGTTATATGTGTATATATAAATTTACTCAAATATGTGAATAAATGTGTGTGTGTATATATATAGATACCATAGGGTACCTTTTGGAATAGGAGCTTCTGCTATAAGTGTTGAATTATTCATAGCTAAAATTATATATTAAAAAAAAAAGACACTCTTGAGTTGGACCTACACATTCCTAAAAGTGCGGAAATTGTTCCTAGTTAAAATTTTAAAAAAATGACACTCTTGAATTGGACCTATACATTTACTCTTATGGCTAATAGAATCAAGTTGGCAATAAAGTCCTTATTGCTAGGCGTGTTTACAATTCGTCTTGGTAGCTGCCTTCTAATGCCTGCAATAGTCAGTTGACTCAATTCATTTGTAACTTCCTTTGGGCAAAATGGAGAAATAAAGAATGCCTGCCCACTATATCATGGATCCACTGTATTTAACTAAAAGGTAAAGGAAGATTGGGAATCATTGATCCTTACACCCACGGTATTTTTCTGGCTACCAAATGGGTTGTTAGGGTCTTGGATGGTGATGCTTTATTGAAACATTCTGTTCGCCATCGTATTTAAACTATCTCAGTAAAATGGATAAGTTATTACTTGCTCCTTACTTACAAAACTCACAGTTCAACCCCCTTCAACTCCATTACATCTGAACAATTAGATAGTGTGATTATCACTGGGCCATGGTTTAAGTTTTGCCTCTTCTTCTATTTGGTAAAATTGTCTTGTTCAACTTGACAATGACCCACTTGCTTTGAACAATTTTTTAAAGGTTAACATCTCTTCAAAAGAGACATTCAAGTATTTTGGAACTTTTAGGTTAAGTTGGATTTAGTAGGAAAATGTGGCAAGAACTCAAGATCCTGTTTAAGTTATGCCCTGTAGAGAAACTTCCACTTATTCAAATTCAAAGACCTCTCTCACCTGAACTAATTAACTAATCTGCTGTCCAGTCCCTCCTGCCATGCTAACTTCTTTACAGACTGGAAATAGCCAAAGAACTGAAACTTGTGCTTCCCCTCTTACGGCAGTCTACAGACAAATCCTTCCGACCTATTTCCTGTCAGACCATCTGAATTCTAAATGACAATCCAAGCTTACTCGTTCTAGATGGAACTAATTAAGTGCTCTCGTCTGGAAGTCCAAAGGCAAGGCTTAAGCTCAATTCACAGCCTTGGAAATACTGCATACTAAGATTCCTATTGACGATCAGGTCTCCATCTTTCCTGCACCATCCTGTCCTTTATGTGCAAAAAGAGACTATCAAGCATGCTTTTTGGTTCTGCTCCCCTTGCTCAATGTTTGTGAGAGTACCCTCTTTACAACCAATCTGTCCAATTTTCTCTATGTTGGTCTCTCCTTGCATCTAAATATCATATCACAGATGTTCAGCCACATTATTCTGAAAAAGATTTGGAAATTTCATAGCCTCGTTGCTTTCACCCACACTTTCTATACCATTCAGTTGGAAACCTTGATCATTTTTGTGAACCTCTTCCTCAATTTCAGTCTTTTCCAATCTTCCCTCGTTTGTTATGTGGAGCCTAATCAGTCTCAGACTTTAATTTTTCCCACTTCCTTAGGTGCGGCCCTCCCCAGTTTGCTTCTATGGGGGTTTCATGATAGGGGTCAAGTGGCAACACCCAATTTGGGGTCTTGGGGTCGTGCCTTAGGTGTGCTCCCTGTCGTGATACATGGTGGGGTTGACTGGTAGCACCCCCGAAGACAATGAATTTACTATTGTAAAAGGTATTGGGAGTTCTATTGGATGACATATTTTAGCCCTAGTTTTGCAAGCGGCATAAGTTTTGTATAAAATGGCTTAGGGTTAGGGATTTATGATGTATGATGATTTAGTAGCTTCTTACAGCAGTATTGAGTTGCAAGGTATAACAGATTGCAATCAGGTTGAAACCACTGGATAATAATATTGGACTTTCTGTTTGGTGGACGTAAGGGATTGGGTGAACCACATTAAATCTTTGCGTCTTCTGTTTTCTCATGTGTGCTTTTATTTCTGTGTGATATTGGTTATATTTGCATGTAATTGTTATTTCTCTCTCTCTCTCTAATTCTAATACCCTCCAGTCTAACCCTGACCCTTCAAGCCGTGTTGGGAGAGACAAATTAAACACAGCACTTTTGAGGCCAAAATGACAGGTGCTGATTGCAAGAATAACGAGTACACTGTTCTTCCGACTGGAAATTATTCGCTATGAGTCTTATTTGGGATGCTGTGCCTTATGCTGGCTGATACGTCTTCCATTGTTATGGTGCAATGTGGTTTCTGTTTGTACAATCAGTCTTGCAAGATGAACTGCAAGACAAATTCCAAAGATTGAACTGAGCCTTGTTCATAATGCATACATGATGACAGACTATAAAGTGGAGATGATTATGTAATGGAATCAACGAGAAGCTAGAGCTTGAATGCCGAGGTCCTTGCCGAGTATCAAGGACCTCGGCAGTTAGAAGGTGGAGGAAAACTTTGAACGTTATGTGGGTTTTCAGCAGAAAGATGAATGCAGTAAAGTGAGATTTTACATGTTTATTTCATGTCAAAAGACTGATTTTGTGGCTGCTGTTAGAAGTTTTGATTCTGCAACACTCGTTTATTTTGCTGCTGTTACTGCTCGTTAATTTGTTTTTGTATCTGTTATCTTCTTATTCCAATAATTTTTCCTTTTCTATTTGGCACATGAGCGCTGTAAAGATTCCTTTTTTAATTTTGTATGGACTAAATTGGCTTAAGAGTGTGCCTTGTATATAAGAACCTGTAAAAGAATTTAGTTATATGGTTTTATTAAGATTTTTTTCCCTAATTCTTTGCATACCTCCATGATCTTGTTTTTCGCAGGACCAACATCCTTTGCTCCAATAGTTGATATTGCGATGGGAATAGTGGAGAAGAGTGGTGGGCAATATCATGTCCTCGTCATCATTGCTGACGGGCAGGTTGTAAGCTTATGCAGTTTTGAATTTCAAATTTTACTCTTTCGTTTAGGTAGAATTGATATATTTAAGAATACACTTAAGAATTGTGCTATTCTTTTTAAGCTTAATTTTCAAAGTAATTGTCTGCTTTTTGTTTTCCTGTATTCAAATATCACCTAAACTTCAGTTAGCAAACAATGTTCATCATAAAAAGAACATCCTTCTACAATACTTTTTCGCTGTCACCTTTACAGGTGACCAGGAGTAGTGATACACAAAGTGGGTCGTTCAGCCCACAAGAACAAAAAACAATCGATGCTATAGTGGCCGCAAGGTATATAACAAGAAAATAATGCAAAACTTTCAATAACAAGTGTGTCATATTAGCATTTCAATATGAGGTTCCATTTTCCATTTTTTGCAGTAAGTTTCCTTTATCAATAGTGTTGGTCGGAGTTGGAGATGGACCATGGGAAGCAATGCAGCAATTCGACGATAATATCCCCAGTCGAACATTTGACAATTTTCAGGTGATATTCATACGAAAAACATTTGTTTCTTCCGATGAGCACATAAAATAAATAAAGAGTCGTTAATCATTTTGTTTATCTTTATATCAGATTTAATTTGTTATAGCTTTCATTTCACAGTTTGTCAACTTCACAAATATTATGTTGAAAAATTTGCCTACATCTGAGAAAGAGGCAGCATTTGCACTGGCTGCACTTATGGAGATTCCATCTCAGTACAAGGCAACACAAGAGCTTCAGCTTTTGGGGTATGTATTAGTTCTGCATGTTATAGCTTTTCTTGGTTGAATGGAAGACTTCTCAAAATCATATATATCCTTTTTTACAGTCGTCCAGTGGGTAAGGCTCCAGAAGTATTTCCATTGCCGCCTCCATTACCAGTAATTCAACATGACACTGCCAGGCAAACCTATTCTCACTCCAGTAGTCTTCAGTTTCAAGCTCCTCAAGGCGCTCCGCGTGGACCATCTAATTTAGAAAGCCAGGATCAGGTAAGAGATTTGTTTGTTGGGCAGGGTTCCGTGATTCTATAATGGGATGCGAGACGTTACCTGATAAACTCTATTTTTAAGAAAAATATTAATATATTTTTATTTTGGATGAAATATCTAATAGTTGTATGTTTCAGACTTGCCCAATTTGCTTGACGAATCCCAGAGACATGGCTTTTGGTTGTGGACATACGGTATTCCTTGATTTCAGAATCATTTTTAAAGTTAATTCATGACATGCAATTAGGATTTTATAAGAGTGATCCTTCTCTTTGTATTTGATTCATGTGATATCTGCTTCTTTGACAGACATGTAGAAGTTGTAGTGAGAATCTGTCCACATGTCCTATATGTCGGACGCCAATAAGCACACGTTTGAGGCTTTATTCGGTTTAAAGTGACGTTTGGATCATTTCGGTAGCTATTTTGCGAAAGTGCCCTACGTTCAGTCATCCGCATAGGCCCAATCCTCCATTAACGGGTTGTGGCAATTACAAACTTTTGTGAAGCGATCGTTTCTTCAAACAACTTAAGCATGTGTGACACCTTGAATGCACCAAGCTCATCAAAGCACGACATTATTGTTCTATTTGGTATGTACATTGTGAAAAATGGTGAAAAATCGTTCACTTTCATCTTTATGTAGAGGATGTGTAAAACATGTACATTACAAGTTGTTTTCCTTGATTCATTTCTATTTAGTTTTGCCGTATTCCTCAAATTCCTCAAATTCTAATTTCTTTGAAAACCAGCTCAATTGGCTGAGGTTTTAAAACTATTTGGAACATATATATTTTTTCAACATAGTGACAACAGAATTTTGTTACAGTTATATTGTTTTAGGTTCCGTAGCATCTTCAGTGTTGTTCTTGAAGCACAAGACTTAATGCATCGTATAGCTTTTTCTTGGTCTATTTTATAATAATCTGTGTTTTGAAGATCCAATGCGTGAGAAGCTATGTTCACACCATAATTCTGGGATGGGGGGATGTCAGGATGTGGGAAGTTGTCTCTGGGGCAATTTTTTTAGGCAATTTTTGGGGATGGCAGCAACGGTAGAGGGGAGGACTACATTAAAAAATACATAATTTTTAAAAAAAATAGATTTTTTCTTAAATTAAAAATATTCATATGATATATTAATTTATTGCTAAGGCTTTCATCATATTGGTATATGCATGACTGTAAAATAAAACTAATATTTAATAACTATAAATCATTAAAAATACATAAAATTTTAAAAATATAGAAAACATTTAAATATTCATATGATTACATTAATATAATGCAAAGGCTTTCATCACATTGACATATACATGACTATATAACGAAATTAATATTTAATAACTTATATAATTCATTGTCAATGGAGAGAGAATATAAAATTTTAAAAATAGTAACATTTGATATAAAATTAAAAAAATAGTAATATACCTAAATGCCCAAAGGCTACAAGTTTGCCTGTGAATGTCAAAATGAGTCATTCAAATTTCACTAAAAAAACATGAGGTTGTCTCTAGTCAACATCTCCCAACATTGCATCAAAAATAAAGTAGTCCGAATTATTACTACTATGAGGGATTGCCTCATATGTGGAACCTCAATCCCTGTCGCTTCTCATCAATTTGGATGACCATGCTTAAGATCGTCTCATCATAAAGTTGGACAATGTTTGAGTTGCGAAGCATTTATGCAAGATCACCTACTTCTTGGCACACGTAGAGGAAGAGCGAATCTAAGTCACAAAGCATTAATGCAAAGATTGTCAACTTCTTTCCACATCTAGTGGTCACCCTATTCATCTTTGTACATTGATGAAGTTGTATGTGGACCAGTTCTTTTAAATCACAAAGTATTTGTGCAAGATTGCCAACTTCTTTCCATGTCTAGAGGTCACCCTATTCATCTTGATATAGTGAACGAAGTTGTATGTAGACCAATTCCTTTTTGCAGTAGAGAAATGAACGACTTGTGAAACAAGACAAATAGTGAGCACCCTCAACCCTAGTGTATCATTGCCATGCCATGCCCACTATCTAGAAGGATCATTTGAAATAATGCAATTATGTTTTTCATCCCTAGCTTACCAAATGTTAGACCATGAAGATTAGTAAAGGCAACCCATTGTTTGTAAAGCAAACTTGCAATTGAATTCCTTTTGAAGGGTCTTCATCAACTCTTTGTTCACCTTTTATTATCACAAAGAAGCAACCTACTAGTTTTTGGTGCATACCATTTGCGATATAGAACAAAGACTAACACATGAAGTCGGTTGTTATGCTACTACATCATAGTGGACTTAATGTGTTGCTCAAATTAGGATTCTTGTGATAGATTGTTTGCTGCATTTTTTAAAGTATGTTGTCAAATGTCTCGTATCAACATAGCTAATGATATTTACAACAGGGGTAACACAAATACAAATAAATCTACAAGCATAATTATGAGAGCAAGTGAGGAAATCAAAATCAATTAAAAAACAAAAAACAAAAAGAAACCAATGACCAAATTATAAATTTTACCAACAAATTGACAAGTTGATGAAATTAAAAAATTTCTTCTTGCCATAATAAGCCAATTTTTTTGTTTATCCATTTTTTTTCCTTCCATGTTGGATTAGAATTTGTAAACCATAGAGCCTCTTGCACCTTATGTAATCTCCTCATTTTTGGTATCAATAAAAAAATTAATTAATTAATTATATTGAGTTGTTTAAGTCTAATATTTTTCAAACTTGTATTTAATTAATTATATTTATAGATTGAATAATTTATTTTGATGAAGTGGTTTACCTTGAGAATTTAAAAGTGAGTTTATTAATTTTATTTGGGAAAATTCTAGGAAACAAGAGGTTTAGTATATAAGAATTCACTTTGGTTATTGTATTAACTAGGGATCAACATTGAGCAAGAGATTTTGAGTAGGGATGGAAACCTTTGTTTTACAATGAGTGCTATCCATTTAGGGATTGACTAGACTAAGTGTATGAAGATGTCATATGCAAAGACTTACTTTCTAAGTATGTAGATTATAATTTTCTTGAGATTTGTAAACACATAATAAATCTACAGCGGTTATAGATATTTTGAAATAACTTATCTAAGAAATTTGAATACATCTACAATGTTAAAAAAGAGGGAGCTTCTAACATTGAATCTTCAAGATACGATATTTTGGGTCAGGAGCTCTTAGATATCCTATTGAACCCTAAGTTATAACGATATGTTACCTCATTAGAGAAACAATCTAATTCAAACACTTGTTGGTAAGCTCAACTTTCAATATTGGGGTTTAGACATGTTGGAGGATTGCTATTTCAAAATTTTAGCACAAGTTGCGATATCGCTTTTCTAACAACAATATAATAATTTGATTTGTGGTAAATACCTCCTAGTTTCTAGAATAAAGTTGTGACATTATTCAAGATACCAAAACGACCTTGAGTTAAAAGCTAGGTTTGTCAATATGTAATTCATGAACATTGATGTGTCTTTTAAGTAACCTTTGTGCTCGTGTAGGGTGATTGAATCCTCCTCCTAGACTTGGTGGGAATAAGCTCATTATGTTGGGTTCAAATGAATATGTTTTAAATTAAAATCAATACCATAACAAGGGTGTTGACCCTTACACAATCACAACCCAAAGATGTCAGAAGAGATCGATTACAACATAAGGGAGGTGCTGACTACTACAAATTTAGGCCAAGAATGACACACTAACTCACCAACAATGTAGGGACGTGAATGAGAGGCTAAAAAAATATATTTTCTACAGTGATAGACAACTGTTTAGGCAATACTTTCTCTAAGATCCCCACCACAAGGGGAAAGTAGTGAAACCCCATTAGGTAGATTGTCAAGACAATGGACAAAGTGTTGAGAAAGGTTGCACATAACCAATCATTTTGTGTAGTCTTCACATCATTACCCCATAGAAAGTGGGCCCCCCCTCTTCTTGCCTTGTAGTAGGAGCAGTTGTTTTGTTTCCCTTAATTTTATGTGTTTCTTTTTTTAATAAATTCTCCAAGACAGAGACTAGTTTGAGCAACTTTTTCCCAGCTAAACCAATTCATCTCCTAAATATGAAATGCAATTCTTATTCAAGGAGCAAAGAGGGATTGAGTTGAGAGTAGAGAATTGGATTGAGTGAAGTGAGTCCAAATTGGAAACCAAGTCTTGCTAGCTAGTAGGAGGAAGGTTTCAAGTGGAAGTCAAGAAACAAACAATGGAAAGAAACTCTTGATCAGTAAATTGACACAATAAACACTATGTATATTGATAAATATGGATGAATGAAGATGATTCCCAAAGGAAAGTCAACTTGATGCAACTATGGAAAAATAAAGTTTTGAAAACTTTGACAATGAAGAAATGAGAAGGAGAAATTGACGAGGAAATGTAATTTGAAATAGTGAGTGGAAATGGGGATTCAAGTCCAAACCTTGGCAACTAGGAAGGAACAAGAAAGGGTCATATTTTGACCCCATCTTGTACAAGCTTGTACAAAGAGGGATCATAATTCAACTCCCTCTTGTCCACTCTTGGAAAAAACCTCAATATTTATGGACTTATATTTCTCCTTCTTCCTCCTTGCTTTTACTTCTCCTTCTTGTTCTTATCTTTATTGTTCCTGTTCTTGTCCTCCTCCTCCTCCCCCCTTCTTCTTTTTCTTCATCTTCCTCTTCCTCTTATATAACGTAGACACAGATGCTAGTCAAGAGTAGGAGGAATCTTTCAAAACTGAAGCTTTCATGTGTGTGCCCTTTCCCTACGTAGCCCTTACAATGTGGTGTCTTATGCCTGTCCATGGATATATGCCTTTGCCTTATGTAGCATTATAAATTTGTCGCCTTACTATTCACCAACGTATTGCACCCTTAGGGGGCTTTAGTCATATTGTATTAATTACTTCGAAGGGATGTCTAGCAAGATGATGCCCCTACCCAACTACATAAGCAAGGGGGTTATTCATCTACCAAGGTCTAGGTTTCTAATTCTTTCAAAGAGAGAAGAGCATACTCCCCTTACTTACTATCAAGAGACTTAAAGAGTTGTAAGAAGGCCTAATTAACTTTGTGCCTAGAATAATAGTAATGTAAAAAAAATGTTTGGTTGATCAATTAGGCAATCTTCAACCATGAATGTATTAGTAGTCTTTCTCTTTTTTCTTTAGCAAGAAAATCCTATAAGTTAACATTTAGATAAAGCTCTTTGGCATGTGGACCTACAAGTTAGACAATATAATCTAAAATGTAAAGCAATAAAACCTGCAAAACCCACTTGATTAGATGATAGAAAGCTGCTATGACAAACTAGAAAGCCAAAAACAGCAAGATAAGACCATTAATCTACTGTTAAGAACTAATTAATAACTTGCTAGAAAATAGAACAATGAAATAGGATTCACTAGGATATCGTACGATAGACTTCAAGAAGTAGTGCAAGAGAACTTGCAAAAATGACAGAAGCTTGTAAACAAAATGATGAAGGCCTACAAAGAAGATGATATTTTGAAAAAGAGTAGTACAATAGACTACAATGATAACCTATCGCCCACAAACTACCTAAAAGAGTTCGGTCATACAATAATTTGTATCTGAACACTAAAACAAAAAATGCAATGTGAAAATTAGAAAGATCTGAAAGTGTGAAGATGAAAAGCGGTTTCAACCCAATGATGGATGCCAAAATGTGATCGAAAAAGTGTGGCCACTTATATAAACCCTTATATTTGAGAAATCAATGAGAATCTCTAAATGTCAGCTTATAGCTTCCTAGTCATAGCATGCAAAGGTTCAATGATGATGAAGACGACTCTCAAATGGAGCAAGTAAGATCCCTACAAGGTGCACTATGAAATGAAAGATTCAAAGAGATTACATGCAACGAGGATGCAATAATCCAAATATCTCCATGGATGCATGCATGATAAAGAAAAGTAGTAAGTTAAAATGCACGAATGCAAAAATGCAAGGAAAATCTAAACTAAAACAAATGAAAGATTACTATGCCATTCTAATTAAGCTAGATTGTTTATGTTAGATGCAAGAAAAATTGGTAACAAGCTAAGGTAAATGATGATACAAGATACTCAAGAATTCAAATGACAAAGTGTAGACACCTAAATCTGATTACACCACTAGGTAATCTTATTTAGTCATCTCCTAGGACATTATTGATTAAATATTTTATATTTAATTAATTAACTATCATCCCCTAGTTAATTAATTAATTTAATTAACTATAGCCCAATTGATAAAATCAAATGATAACCCAAAATCAATTTATCAATTAAATCCCTATTCCTCTATTAAATTAAATAAATGTAAAAATCTAATTAATTTAATCCCACATCCCTATTTATTAAATAAAATATTTAATAAATCAATCCCAAAACCCTAAACCAACCCATTCACCCATACTAACCTCGCTTAGCCAACTAACTAATCCATCCCATCAATGCTAAGCCACTTACCTCCTCATGCCCTCCCTAAGCCAACCCTAATTCCCCTCAAACATTTGCACAACTTTAAGCATGGGTTAGGACTTTCTAACCCAAGCCAAAGTCAAAAGTCTTCCCTCACCCTCTTATATTCCTATCTAAGAGTATTAATGGCTCTTACATGTCATAATGCCCCTTAAATGCCTCTTACATCCCTCTTCTACACTCCTCCCTCATAACTCCCTCTGACCCTCCACTCTGACCATCCAATCCCGCTTGTGACACTTGTCACAAGGCTAGAGATTTGAAGAAGCACAATCTACATGCTCCCCTTCCTTACATCCTATCCCTCCCTCATCCTTCCTCCATCCTTACATCCTGACCCTCCACCTCACTACCCCTTAGCCTATAAATTGGAACCTTACCCTCTCACAAATCATTCAATTTCCATGCAAACTTATAATGTCGCTTTGGGGAACAAATCACTGAACCACACCCTTGCCATCCAGGCTTCCTCACTCAACGCATACACCATATTTCACTCATTTAAAGGCTCTTATCTATTCAAGGCTTGAAGCATGCTTGAGCACACATACATCCATATTCTTGGTTTGCCTGCCTTAACGATGTTTCCTTCATCTTAAAAAAAGTATTGCTAATTTACTTAGTTTGTGAATGTTATTTTAATTCTTAATGTTCTTTATGCACTAGTTTAATGACACTACATTTTGGCATGCCTGGTGGGACCCCACATTCGGATCATTTTTATCATTTATTATACTTGTGTTTACTAATCAAACCAACGACCATGATGTGTTCTTTGTTTTGCATGTTAGGGTTTTGACTTTATTTGCAGGTATATTACTCTCAATCCAAGCAACATGCTCCTAGTCACAATCCATTTTCTGACAATTGAACTTAATAAAACTTAAATTTCGTGAACCCACAACTGCGAGTTTGCAAGATTGCAAACTTGCGAACACGAGATCACGTTCATTATAACTCCTACCTAACACATGGCCATTAAAACTCTTCCCTCTCATTCCCGCTCTTTAATATACCTGCGAGAACGCTTGCTATTGCTAGTAGGTTTGTTGGCAACAACCTACTAGATTGATTGGCCAAAAAAGTCAACCCAGAAAGCCCGTTTCAAAACTTCACCTTCAAACCCGTGATTCTATTTATCAGTGGGAACACCTTTCATACTCGCAGGATCGCTCTATCGCGTGTTCGCACTGTAAGTTTATTTTCCATGGCCCGCTTTCCCTCCATTTTTCACCAGATTTTGTACCATGGTCCCATGCTTTTTGACTACATTCTTGCATTGCGAGATCTTAGGTTGACTCCAATAGGTTTGCTATTTTTTTATTACTAGTTTATGTTTTGATTCTGATAGGGGGATATCTTGTAGGCGCATTTTTGAGATTCTGACCTTCAATTATTTTTGTAGGTTTATTTAGTCTTAGTTGCCAAAAACCCAATGTTGAATGCCTTAAGGACAAAATCTATACATTTTTAATGGAATGAATGGCTGAGTAATTAAGAAATCTTGAATGTCTTAAGGACAAATTTACATGTTTCATTGGAATGAATGATTTAAGTAGTTAGAAAAAAAAATCTTGAATGCCAAGTGCTAAAGTGAATGAATGAGATTTTTTTTTTTTGATCATTACTATACATTGTGGATAAAACACTTCAAATTTTGGGGCTTAAAATGAAATTCATACAATCTTGAATGCCTTAAAGCCAAACCGTTCTTATTCCCATCTTTTTCAAAGCTTTCACTCAATCAATTTCTTATGTTTACTCAATTCATTATGTTGACCATCGTTGTAAGTTGGAAATGAACCTTTTATGTTAGTCACAAGTGTCTTCAAGTAGTCAATAGGATGGACAGACTAAAAGCTTCAAATATAGAATGAATCAAGTGCCTTGTGTGTTTTGAGATTGTGCATTTTAGCACATCTTTGACTTCTCTATTTTCTTGCAAACTAGGACCATTTAAATACATGATGCATGTACCAAAAGTTGTTAGTAGTCACAACAACCTAGGAGTGCTTCTAGCGAGTTCAACATCCTTTGAAAAGCGCATCCCCTTTAGATAGAAGCTCAAACCGGTAAATAATCTAGGTGAAATATAAATGAGAGGAAGGGTAAACCTTCTTGCTCCATGATGCAAGTTTGGGCAGTGTGTTTCTAGGGGTAGCCTGAGGGTGGGAAAACTTTTCCATGATTTCAGCATGTTTGGAATGGATTCTTAAGTGGATCACATATGTAACAACCAAGTGGTTGACTCCACAGACCTAATTACGAACCAATTTAGTAACTACCCTTTTATCCTTGGTGTATTACTCATGGTGTAAGAGAATATAAAGTTTCTTTGAAGTGACATGTGTATTTTCCCTGGTATAGGCATAAGGCTACTTGGGTTTCATCTCCAAGTCATTGTTCCCGTTGAAGGGGGGCTTCTATTTGTCATACCTTTAAGGATCATTAACGTGTAAGTTTGTCGATGAACTCTTGTATTGACTCACTTATTCGATTAGAGGGAAATATTGCACTAGATCTAGAAAACATCAAGATGGGCACCTCCCAATAGGCCTAATGAGTAATACATTGAAACCAAGTTGACATTAGGGATAAAAAGTGTGCTTGAATTGTCTTATATGTACAAAAGACCTTGTGAAAAAAAATTGTAGAACATACACATTTTTATGGTTACTATCAAATCCTTTTGCTAAAGAAATCATTTGTCTGCCTCTCTCAAAGTTGCTTTGTCCTTTGAGAGATTGTTTTCTCACAATACGTCGCATCCGGTATCGAAAGAGTGTTATCCTTGTTGTATCAAAATAGTTGTTAGCAAGTCTATTCGCAACAACTTTAGTCTAGTTGGTTTTACTTCACCTATTCCAAAAAAATGTCATTACGCCATCTGTTGATAAAAATCACTACGTATCCACTAACAAGCCATCCTTTATTAGACCAAATTTACCCTTACTATCTCAAGAAGATTGTTAGAAAGTCTATTCACCAAATCCTAGGTCTAGTTTGTTCTATTTTTACCCATTATAGTTAAAACTAAAGCCATTTTTCCCTTTGATAAACATCATTTTGTAGACCTTCTTGTTATCCAAAAGATCTATGTTTTCCAACCTAAAGTAAAAGGTATACTTAGTGTAGTCACTACCTTAATCCATGGTTGTGATAAACCTATTAGAGATAACTCATGTTAGACCAACCAAACCCCAAGTTCAAAAAGGTTAAGCTTCCACAAACAACATTTTATAGAGACATAGAAGTAGAACGCAAAAATTATACCCCTAATACAAGACTTTTCAAACTAGATCAAATTAAGAAAGGTATCGAAGTTGCTCTGCAAACCGAGTGGGATCACAAAATCCAAAACTTAACCTTAAGACATGGAGTCAACCCAAGCTTTATCGACTATACTAGCTATACCCACTTTGATTAGGTTCTTCATCCACACACAATTTGCATTTATCATATAATAGCTCTAGGTTTTCATATAGGTTCTCATCCTACTTATCCATTCTATAGATTGATCATCTTTAGGTCATGCGATTTAGAAATCCAACCCCATCCAAGTCGGAGTCATAGATCAACAAAATCCTCCATCATTTCCATCATACTTAAGCATTTGGTGTCACTTTGTTGAGAATTGTCTACCCTACATCCTACATCCATCACACTATCTCGGTTATCCCTCAAACTAAGCATTGTTTAGGGTAATCTATCTTTGTCATTTGTGTCCCTCATCACCTTAAGAAAAAGGTTTGGATCCATACTTGATCATCATTTGTCTTCCAAAATATCACAAGGCTACCTTAGGATTGGTATCACTACCATATCTCGAGCTTACACATAGGGAAAACATCCCCTCTTTTACTTTTTCATCATATCACCAATATTTAGGCTTCCTAAATATCATAACATTAGCACTAGAATCATTCCTGCTCATCTATCATACGTCTCTTCGCATCCTAGAAAATTCTTCCATCATAGTTGTATCCTTATAAAAATTTAGAAACATTATCCACTCACATATACTTGCACTCATTGTCCTAAGCATCTTGCATTTTATCATTAGGCACATCATCCTTTCATGCCACCTACCACACATCTTGCTAAACACAAAATGAAGAAGAAAGACATGGATCCTAATCTTAGCGGTAGTTCAGCTAGTGCACAACCATATCCTTTGGTATCTTCATTCACACATGATCCATCGCCACAAAATCTGGAAGATTCAAGTCCTTCACTAGATATAGATGCATTGATGAACCAACTAGGACATGCAACTATTGCCAACGCCATCATAGATCGGAATAGAGAAACCATTATAGAAAATTTCCTAAGGGACAATGTTGGTGTCTTTGGTTTTGGGATACCACCACCTCTAGATATATCTGATCCTGCTCATCCCTTATTTGGTAGATTTCCACCACCCATTGGTCCGTCTGATCCAAATGATCCCTTTTTCATCCCACAAGGGGGACATCAAATGACACAACTAGAACCTATGGACTCCAATATCCTATCAACCCAACTCTGTGCTCCTATCCCGCCAAACAATCAACCCATCATCACTCAATCACTAGTCCATACAACACCTCAGCAACCCACCCCTTCCAACACTACTGTTGTCACTTCTTCACAATTTGCATCCATTCCTTTCAATATTGCAAGATCTTCCACCTCCCAAAGTGTTACTTCCACTTCACACATACCCACTAGTAGTGCATTTGGCACATTTCAACCAAATGTCCAATTAACATCACAATCCACTATGGGAATATCATCAGTCAACTTACCAATGCACCTTTCATTTCCTCTAATCCTTTTGCATCTATGCCAAATACCACCACTACATTCCCACTTGGTCCTTGGGGTTTTGGACAAACAGAAGGGTCTACCACAAGCTTCCCATTTAGTACTTCATTCGTGCCAACTTTCCAAGCACATCAACCACCACCACCATCAATCAATCCATTACCACCCATTACCAACTACTTTTCTATGTCACCCTTAGGAAGTAGCCAAACAATCCCACAACAACTACTACTAGTGATAGGGATGATTCCCTCCACCAACAATTTGGCACCCATCAACGCTCAGTTGCCTTTTCAAGCATGAGCACAACCAACACATGTTGGGAAAATGTGCAAAACATAGCTCCAATATTTCCACCACCACCTCTCTAGCAACACCCAATACAACAACATGTCCAAGCACCAACGCAAAATTATTTATTTGGGCAGCAATCCTACATCTATCCACCTTGGCAATAGCTCATCCAACCACCCCAACAACAATCCACCCAACACATGCAAAAATATGTCCAACCACCACATCACCAAACAATAAATTCCATCCGAACTGCATCCAATCCATATTTCATCCACCACAACACACTCAACAAAACTATCCATATTCACCCGCCCAATCTGAATGCACCTTGCATTGGGGGCACGGGGTTTGGGGGCATCAAGATCAACACTTGTCAACTCTGAGTGGGAAGAGATGAAGAATTCTCTAAAGGCACTCAAACATGGAACCAAATCTAAGACTTTCAAATTTGAAACAGTTTGACTATATCCATTTGATAGAGAAATAACAATGACCCCATTTCCCAAACATTTCAAGGTCCCTAAGTTTGATAAATTTAGGGGAAAAGGAGACCCAATCACATGTCGAGGAATTTTTCATGCACTGCCAAGAAGTGAGTTACAATAATGTGTTTCTCATGTGCCTCTTTCTTAAAAGCTTAGGATGACTTTCTCTTGAATGGTTATGTCGGATCCCTCATGGCACCATTAAATTTTTTCCTGAACTGTCAAAAGCCTTTGTAGCCCAATACGCTAGCCTTGTTGAGACTAAATTATCTATAATTGATTTAGTTCATGCCAAAAAAAGGGAGGAGAAAGCCTTGCTAATTACTTGCAAAGATGAAAAAATGTCACAACATGGATCTCTTGTACTATCTTAGAGTGTCACCTCGTTAAGATGTTCATGAACAATGCTCATCCTAGTCTCGCAACCACATGGTCATGAATTGTCTACAAACATACAAAGATGGTGTCATTAAAATTTACGAAGGAAACACCCAAAAATGAGGACAATACAATGATAGACCACGATACTGGAACAAGACTAAAAAATGTAATTACTGATGGAACCACAAAAACTTGACATGTTCATGTAGTTGGAGCAACATTCGACACACCAAACACACTTTATCCACAACAATCCTATCAACAACAAAAACTAGCCTATCAACAAAGTACATACCTACAATCCTATCAACAACCTCAGTTAGAGAATAATCAACACAAAGCACAAACACCCAATCCTAAAAATAAAACCAACACTATCACCATCTTAGTTGGGCAAAGACCACACGTCCAAAGATAATCTTGAGTGTACACCCCTTTGGGTGAACTCCTTGATGTCATTTTTGAAAAATTGGCCAAGGATAATCTTATCCGACACCCACATACACAACCATTAGAACACAATCAATCGAAGGCATTTTGGTATAAAGAAAATGAGTTCTGCAAATTCCATCGCGTTAAGGGGCATCCCACCCTAATGTGTATGCAGCTAAAGGACTACATTCAAGATCTCATTGACCAAAAGGAAATCAAAATGGGGGCACAAGCCTCAATGAATATAGCATTATTGATATACCAAAACACATTCCTCCCACACAACAAAAATACAAGAAAATCCCCTGCAAACAATCCTATCACCAACAAACCAAACAATGTTCAAAACAAACAGGGTGATGATGGGGAGCTTCTTCACTTTAGAGCTTTCTTTCTCTTCCAAGGCTACTCTTAGCCTAATTAGGGGTATTATCCCAAACTCCAACCTAGAGGACTCCTTCTCAATCCCCTTTCACCAAGAAACTCACCCAACAATTCAAATTTCCATCCTCTACTTCAGTTCACCAACTATACACTATTCGGCCTAGAGTGCTAAAACCTCATCCAATACACCTAAAGGGTCTAAATCAAGTTTGGATCACCCTTATGGGGTTCTTGATAAATTCCCTACCATTTTGCACCATTCTTTTGAGTTTCACACACCCACAACTCAAAATTACCCTTCTTAGCCTTGTAGCCCTAAGAGCCCCTATTAGCCACCCTCCTAAAAACAAGGAACAAGTTTTAACACTCAAAAAATATTAACAAGGCCACTTGGTGTCTTCAGGAATTTGATTCCTAATGACCTAAACTTGCAATTTTTTTAGGTTCTAGGCTCCTATGATGATCGTACAATACGACTTCAGAAAACCATCATTTTAAGGGTTTCAAAGGCAATGACAATGTAACTTCTTGAAATGACTCCACAATCCACACTCAACCTCCTTTGAGTATGGACTCCTAGTGCATTGCTCCTTCATTTCCTGAGCAAGATTGGGACGTGTCAATCCTCTGTTCTCTTCAAATATTCATTACAATCCTTTTTTACACCTTGCCAAGCATCCCTTGCTTGCCTAGGGCTCGCTTGTAAAAATAGATACTTCATTTCCAAAAATCCCAAAAACACTATTTACAAGGGCTATTGCTTGATTTCCAAAGGCCATGGTGTTTTGATCAAGGAAGTTCATGCCATAGCCATTTTAATGCTGGTAATGCAAAACTAGACAGTAGGAACACAAAATCTAACTAATTTTCTAAACCTTATCAAATGAATGCTTGGGACCAAAACAAGTGTGCATAGAATCAACACATGGAATCAAACAACTATTCCATTAAAAATAGTAAGGTTTTCAATCCATCTTCTTTACTCAATCCTTCAAAACTATGTTCCTATTCACAAAAACCCTTCTCACACTGGTGCTGTCCATACATATGTCAGACCAACTCGGGAAAATGAGTTGTAAAGTGTTTAAGTAGGCTCCCTCCTCCATCTTGGCATTTTCTTTGAGCCATAGCTACCCAAGTAGTTCATTCCTCAAAACCTTGCAGAAAGTTGCTATGCAGTTTACAAAAAATTGCAAAGTTGTCAATGAGCAACTTTTTGATAACTTTTGCAAATTTGCAAGTGGAGCCTTCAAACTTGACCAGTTTGTTTCCAAAATTTAGGAAATGAACTTAAAAAAACTAAGTGCCACTTTTTAATACATCTTGCCCCCTTTTAGGCCGTTTTTCCATATTTTTCTGTATTGAGCAATTCTAAGCAATTTTTGCCTATTAGGACCTAATTGAAAAAACTTGACTCACATTCCAAATTCTATCTATTTAAATCTCCTAAACTTACCTTGGGACTTTATTCCTCTTCCTTATTGCTTCAGTGGTTGGTTAGACCATTTACAAACCAGAAATTTCTTAGGGTTTCACCTTTACTCTTAGGCACTCTTGCACCAGCTGATAATAAGTCACATAACTATACATCAAGATACTTAGACTATGGAAATTTGATTGGCTACATATCTAAGACAAAGCCATCTATAAATGTAATAAATATGAAAGGCCCAGATACCCAATGTGCATTTACCACATGAAGAACTCAACTCAACATAGTCAGACCATCTGCACCTAGCCCATTAGGACCACCCCCATCAGGATCACAATATAATATCTTGGAATACCTTGGGAATATGCCAGCTTAAATCTCCATTTTAGATCTCTTGCACACTAGCCCACTTTATAAAGAGATCCTTGACAGTTCCCTTTATGAGTCACGCATCCCTACTGATATAAATGCAAAAAATTTTTGCAACTTGGTAGGCCATCTCTCTGCATCATGCACATTGTCCTTCAAAAAATATAACATCCCAACTATTGAGCTAGATCATATCCTTTCACTTTGCATGTCTGTCATGGTTTCTGACTTTGTTGTCAAAAGGGTCACAATAGATAATGGATTGACTTTAAATCTATGTACTTTTGAAATTCATCAAATAGGTAGGATACACTGAGATAAATGTCCTAAATGAGGTCATCACTATTAATGCCTATAAAAACTTGGAGCAAACCACCAAAGGAACTATCTTGCTACCTATTAGAGTTGGCCCTCCCACTCTAGAAACAATCTGTCATCTAGTTGATCTTAAACTACCCTTCAACATCCTCCTCAATCGACCATGGATTCATGCTATGAAGGTCATTCTATCCACTTATCATTAGTGCATAAAATTTTTGCATCATGGAACTTAGATAACCATTCACACTGATCTCGAACCCTTTGCTTGTTGCAATGAAGTAGAAACATCATATGACAACCATTGTCCTAGAATTGAGATTGGTAGCACCATGGCTAGCTCCTCTGGCACTTGTCACGATCCATACACCATTTTAGCCTCTACTCTTTCCATGGTTAATATCAACTACCAAGGCTGTGGAGAATACACTATTTCAAATGCCTTCGCTGTCGGTGCTCTAGCTTTTGACCCACATAATCGAGGGTGCCTGACTTATTAGAGACCAAAGCTAGACACAACTCCCTAGCTCACGAAACTTGGGAACACCACATTTTTTGCCAAAGGAATCCTTGATGGAGATAAGATAAGATAAGAAAAATTTATTAATGTCCAACCAGAGACCAATGAGGGTTTAAGGGACTGGAAACAGTACAAAGGGAAAACACCAGTAGGGGGAGGACCAAATGATGTTTGCAGAAAGAACATGAAAGGAAAACAACAAAAGAACCAAGAAAAAGGAATAACAATAGCTCATAACTCCTCATAGGCAAGAAGTAGTATAGAATGGAAAGGTGGACATTAGGGCAATCAGGTACTTTGGAAGGTCACCTCTAAGGTCTACTAGAGGGATGCTGCTGAGTGTAATCTCTGTGGGGTCTCATAGACATGGTGTGAACCAAGATAGTGCAAAGAGGCTGCTTCAAACCTCAAGTAGGAACTATAGGACTGAAGAAAGAGGTGATGAGTTGTGTAGGAGTCAATGTTGAGAAAAACCGAGATATATAGTGTGCTCACAAAGCCACATGGTCTCTTGAAGGTGGAGTGCAAGATAGTGCTAGTCAATATATTTGAAGAATGCGAGAAGAAAATGACACTCTCTGAACAAATAGTAGTATCTCCCTCAAATCTCATAGTAAATGGGATAATGAAAAATAAAGTGAGGCTCGGTCTCAACCTCCTTGAGGTGACAAAGCTGACAGATCCTATCCTCCCTACCAATCAAGTGATTAGTCTGAATACATAGCCAATGTGATCCCACCCTAATGGATCCCAAGGATATGCAAAGAGCATGAGTCTAATGATGAGTGAGGTAACAGGGATGTAAGATGATCCCGTCATGGATATCAAGAAAGTGCTCAACATAGAATGTCGTGCATGGATGGAGCCCACCTGGGAGATTCCTCTAGGTCATAATAACACACTGTCTATAGATGTCAAGTCTAACATGCTCATTCAACTCTTGCTGAGGTGGAAGAACATGGGTTGGATAATCCAGAGAAAAATAGAAGGGGAGAAGATGATCCAAGCTAATGCTAGTCGAGCCTAAGAGAGCAGAGACTTGGGTGTACCGACAATGAGACTTGTGACTAGAGTTCGAACCCACAACCTCCATAGAGGAATAGTAAGCCAAGTAGGAATATTTGTGATGATCATTAGAGGAATCAACAAAGCCTCGAAGCCAGTGAAGAAGCCAAACTAAATCAAAGATGATCCCCAATTTGCAAGGGTGAGCACCAAACTCAGCCAAAATGATGCTATGTGGTGTGAACCAGTGAGATTTGATAATGTGCTGAAGGAAAAGAGTTTGGAGTCTCTCAACAAAGGCCCAATTAGACTCCAAGAGGGAGGGCCCCCACAAATTAGACCCATAGAGGATAGTTAGCTTGACTATGGAGTTAAGAAGAAACATCTTAGTCATGGTGTCCTGGAAGTGGTGTCAAAACCACTGTTGCTCAAGAATAGTGAGGGAGCCGAGCCCCTTGTTAACTCTAGGCTACATGGCTTGTCTTAGGTTGAATCAAGGTCCAAAAAATTAACCCCCAAGTAAGTATATGAAGATGCAATCTCGATCTCAGATGTGATTTCCTCAAACAATTGAAGACCATAACTCGAGTCTTTCCCTGATTTACAACTAGCTCACATGAGTCACAAAAAGAGGCCAAGCCATAAAGGAGTTGTTGAAGACTATCGAGAGAAGATGCTAGGAGAATAACATCATCAACAAATAGGAGAATAGATATCAATACCCGATGTAAATAACAACCATTACTAGGGAGCAAGAAATCATAGAGAAATGGCTCAAGCTCATCCATGCAGATGCCAAAGAGTGTGGGGGAGGGAGGAAAACCCTATTTCACCCCAATAGTTCTCTAGATAGGATCAGAGAAGCCCTGTGGAGTCTTGAATCTTCCCACAATGTGCTCATATAACCTCATAATAGCTGTAAGGAGAATCTTTGAGATCCTGATGTCCCTAAGATGCTAAAAGAGAGCTGCCTGAGGAACAGAGTTGAAGACTTTGCGAAAGTCGAAAAAACAACAATAAACTTTTTTTGAGATATAGAGAGCCTCCTCAATGGTGGCCAATAAAGTCAAAATGTGATCAGTGGTTTGAAAATATGTACGAAACCCATCTTGACCTCTAGCCTAACAATGTTGTTGATCGAGCTCTTTGGACAGGATACTGTTCAACACAATCACATAGAGTTTGGCAAAGGTATGCCCAACCATCATGGTCCTGTAGTTTCTAGGGTCAGAGGCTAGCCCAAATTTATGGATTAGAAACAACTCCTAATATTAGTACATGGTTGTACAAAGATCGAACTCCAAAAGGTGAAGAACTCCTTGAATATTTCAAAAAGAAATATCCATAGTCACATTGCCTTGCTACCAAACAATGGGATTATCGAGGAAGTGGCCTAGGTCATGAAGAGTTAGGCATCAAACAACCTGTAGAAGCATACTTGGAAGATAAAAAGAAAGTTTTAGGTTATGGACTCCCCACAACTAGGGGTACTGCAAAAGACGATCATGCCTTTATAAATATCTAGAACAATTTCATTGAGGTTGAAGATATCTCTGAAGAAGTTGAAAAGAAAGCTTATGACAATATTTTCCTTGATGAAATTATCTTAGTAGCCTCTGTGCTCTGCCAACTATCCATTAATCTCATAGAATTACCCCTCACTCATCCCAAACTCATCGATTGAGCCCAACTAAGTGTTATCCATGTTGAGAAGTTTTCTACCTTTAGATTCATGGGAGTTGAAACACCACAGAAGAAGTCACCACCATAGTCAACTTATGTTTACAAGTTGGATCCAAAAGGTTACTTTGGGGAGGAGGAAATATCCAGTCACAAAAATGATCAAAGAAAAGAAAAGAGAAAAGAAAAAAAGAAAAGCAAAAGTATCCCTTAGTGAAAACTCTTCTAGACCACCATCAGATCATTCAAAAAATGAAATGAAAATAAAGGACATATGCGACAGTGAAATTATTTCTAAGGCACCTGAGGATGGAGATTTCATCTTTCCCTCGCATGATCACATGCCTCCAGTGTCATCAATCCTAATAGAGGAAACCAAACCAATCAACATCAGTCTAACAGATACACCAAGGGTCACATACATTGTATCATCTTTTCCACCCAAACAAGTAGACCTTCTCATTAAGGTGCTTCGAGAAAATATTGGGCACTTTGCATGGTCCTATCAAGACATGCCAGGGTTAGATCCTAAGTGAGGGGTACATCATTTGGTCATAGATCCAAAGGTCAAACTAGTCAAGTAAAAACTTCACAAGATGCATCCCAAAGTTGCTCTATTAATCAAAGCAAAGATATAAAAACTAATAGATGTGAAGATCATTATCCCAATTGATTATTCAGATTGGATATCTAACATGGTACCTATTACCAAGCCCTTTGGTGATATTAGGATTTGCACAAACTTCGGGGATCTCAACAAGGCTTGTCCAAAGGATGATTTCCCTTTGGAAAATATAGACATGATTGTCAATCTCACTACAGGTCATGAGCTCTTGTCTCTTATGGATGGTTTCTTCGAATACAATTAGATTTAGATAGCAAAAGAATATAGTATAAGACAACATCTACCACTCCTTTGGGAAAATTTTGTTATAACATGATGTCGTTTGGGTTGAAGAATGCTGGGGCAACCTATCAATGAGTGATGATGACCATTTTTCATGATCTCATCTATAAAAATCTTGAGGATTATGTGGATGAAATCCTTGTCAAGTCTCCTAATGCCCTTGATCACTTATCTCATCTCGAGGAAGTGTTTGATCAGCTAGCCAAGTACCATCTCATGCGTAACACCAAGAAATGTATTTTCGATGTCATAACTGGTAAGCTCCTAGGGTTCATTGTATCAAGACGTGGTATTGAGTTTAACCCTATAAAGGTCAAAGTCATCATGGATATGTCTCCTCTTAAGACACTCAGACAACTGCACTCTCTCCAATGGAAGCTGCAATCAGTCAGAAGATTCATCTCACAACTAGCAGATAAGTGTCAACCCTTTACACATCTACTAAAAAAGGATAAAAAATTTAGATGGGATTCTATTTGCTAGCATTGCTTTGAATAGATCAAACAATATTCGGCTAATCCATCTATCCTGGTTCATCCATTTGCTAGGAGACCATTAATATTGTATAATACAACTACCTTGATAGCACTAGGTGCACTTCTGTCATAGCTTGATGATAAAGGAAAAGAAAGGGCTATTTACTACATCAGTCACACTCTAGTTGGTTATGAGCTCAACTACACACCAATGGAAAAGTCTTATTTAGCAATGGTTTTTTCCACTCAAAAGCTCTATCATTACATGTTGAGTCATATTGTGCAACTTATATCTAATATTAATCATTTGAAATACACGTTATCACACATAGTACTCATAGGTTGCTTAGCCAAATGGGTCATGCTTCTTAGTGAATTTGACATCCAGTATTTTGACAAAAAGGCCATCAAAGGACAAGCTATAGCAAATCACTTGGCTGATGTGCCCTTGGTTGTCGATCAACCTCTCGTTATGGAGTTTCTAGATGAACATCTCTACCTAATAGAGGAACAACCATCATGGAAACTATACTTTGATGGATCTTATACATCCCATGGTTCTGGAGTTGGCATACTATTGGTCAACCCTTAGGGAGACTATATTCCTATGTCTCTCAAATTCCAATTCCAGTGCACCAACACCATCTCATAGTATGAAGCTCTTATTGCAGAGCTCATGGTAGCAGTTGAGTGGAACATCATAGAATGAAAGGTCTTTGGGGATTCACAACTGATTATCAAGTAAATCCTTGATGAGTATCAAACAAAGGATGATAAACTTTAGCCTTACAAGGAACTGGTAGACTAGCTAAAGCAACATTTTACTCAGATCCAATTCACACAAGTACCTAGATTGCAAAACAAAGCTACTAATGCCATCACTATTATTGGTTCACTCTTGGAGATCCCTTGAGAAGCTGCACAATATGATTTCTTAGTTGAGCAGCTACATGAGCCTGCACACGAGAATGATGAATCAACATGGGTTTGTATCTTGGTTGGTCCCCCATCCCCATGGTACCACAAAATTCATGCCTATATACTAAATGGTATCATAGCTCCCCACCTCACAAGAACCCAATGCCAAAACCTCATTTGCAGAGCATCCCTCTACACTATCATAGCTAATACCCTATATCATCGAGGTTATCATGATACTCTCTCTCAATTCTTAGACCAAAATGAGGTTACAATGGCTCTCAAAGAAGTACATACTGGGCTTTGTGGTGTTCACATGAGTGGTATAGTCCTAGCTAAACAAATACTTAGAGCTGGATATTATTGTCCTACTCTAAACATGATGCTTGCGAATTTGTCAAAAGGTGTCTATCCTGTCAGCAACATGCAAATTTGATATGAGCTCCAACTCAAAATCTTCAACCTATTGCACCACCATGACTATTTGCATGCTGGGGGTTTGACCTTGTTGGTGTTATTGCATCTCTATCTTTAGAAGGACACAAGTGGATAATCACTGCGACTGATTATTTTACTAAATGGGTAGAAGCAGTCTTGCTTGCCACTACCATGAGAGTTCAAGTCTCCAAATTCATCCAATATAATATCATATGCTGCTTCAGTATCCCAACTGACATTTTCAAAAACCATGGAAGTAATTTTGAAAACCTCAATATGGAAGAGTTGTGTACTTCCCTTCACATCCATCACCATTTTTCCAACCCCTACTTCCCACAAGGTAATGGTTGGGATGAGGCAACTGAAAAACCCTCCCAAAATCCTTAAGAAAGTTGTTAATGATTTCGGCTACAATTGACATTTGAAAATCAACCCCACCCTATGGGCTTACTTTACTTCATTCCTTACATCCACAGGCACAACCCCATACTCCCTTGTCTATGGTGCTGAAGCATTACTGCCTATTGAGGTTAAACTCCCATCCTTGCACATCTCTTTGCAAGGAAAAATATCAGATGAGGATTAAAGAGTAGTTAGACTCATGCAAGTAGATCTACTTGATGAAAAAAGACAACAGGCCTATGACCATCTCATGGTCTATCAAAATCGCCTAAAGAACAACTTCAATATGAAGGTTCATCTGTGAAAATTTCAACTAGGTGACATGGTCCTCAAGGAAAATATTAAAGTCCAAGAAGAATGAGAAAAGAAGGGCAAGTTTGAGCTTACATGGCCTGGTCCATATGTTGTTACATCATCTTTTGGCTCTAGAGCATATCAGCTATCCACTCTTGAAGGTGAAGTATTGCATGATCCCACCAACATAATTCAACTCAAGAAATTCTATGCCTAAGATCCTTAGTGTATCCAACTCTGAAATTGCTTTGGAAAATTGGGATGCAACTCTGAAAATGATAATGGAGGTAAACAACACATTTCTGGCAAAATATGGTATTACTCCTTAGCACCCTTTGACATAAGTGTCAAAAAGTGTGAGAAATAACAATAAGGGAGGTAAGACATAGGTACAAATTAGAGAAAAAAGGCAAAGGCATTTTGGTTACAAGAATAGAGAAGGCACAATCAGCTCAGGGGGAGTTATAAGGTATTTTGAACACATTTTGAAATTTTGTACATATGAAAATTAGAATGATTAATGTGCTCATAAGATCAGATCAATAATGCTTAGTTAAGTATTTTTGACACTCATGTCAAAGGGGGAGATTTTTGGTCTCAGAATGGTTATAACATTTGAGTGTTAACACACTTAACCACTTTCTACATAGAAGCCAAGTACACTACATATGCTGAGCCAAAATTCAGGTGCAAAGTGACTTTAGGTGATGAGAATTATACAAGTGTTGAGTGATATATAGGTGCCAAGTTGCAGTTGATGCCAAGCAAGGTAGAATGTAATGGGTGCTGAGAAAACTAGGATCACACATGTGTCGAGCACCAGTAATCCAATATGTGTTGAGTAACACAAAATCAACATATGAGTTTGTGGCTTCACAAACTCAGATGTAAATATTTATTTTTTTGAGCTGACATAAAAGGATTTTGAAGGATAATAAGGATAAGAACAAATCTTTTATATTTCCTATGCAATCGACATGCAGCCAATAAGAAAAATGGAGAAGGCATGCAACTAATAAGAACAGTGAAAGGAATGAGCAAGAATTAAAGATTCAATATGGATCATAGATCCATACCTAATCCTAAATCACATTGTTTCTATAGGCATGCATGAAGGTCCCTACAATTTTAATGGGCTTCCCGAGCAGGGATTGTGATAAACTATTGAATTCTCGATCAATGAGCCACTTGCCTCCTCCATCACGGCCTATCTATAGTAGGGGCGTAAGCTCGCCGTATCCACCCTATCCAAATTGCCCTCCCGTAGGGCCTTTATAAGAAGGCTTAGACCCCACAATTTTATGTGGCTAAATACAAGTTAAGGAAGCTGCTAAGTAGATAGAAAAAATTGTAGAACACGACAAGCAACAGGGATATCAAAGACTTAGTGAATTGAGTAGCAATTACTTATTTAGTTTATCAGAATATAACAAGAGTGACGATTATATATCAGATCAAGCAAGGATCATATTAGAATGAGCAAATCAAGTGCCTAAAATTGGCAATTGAAGATCGTAAGCAAACAGGTCAAAATATTTCTAATACTTTCTAGCAATTGTATTAGATAGTGATAAATCCTATGTTGATAGGTTAGCTTAACAACTATTTTGTAGATCCTTTGAAAAGGTGAGTAAATCCTTTAACAAGGTGACACTTGATGTAAAGTGTTTTAAATCCTTTAACCAGGTCACTATTGACATAGTGTAAAGCCTTTAATAGGGCAGGCCTTTCATAGGGTAGACCATCATAAGTGGTCAAACAATTATTGTTGTAGTGATTTTGTGGGTATCATCCCCACCCTAGTTTTACCTTCTTATTCCTAGAGGGTTTTTGGGTTACCAAATTCTAGTGTCATGTGTTGATGCATGTGTTTACTTTATGTTTTATGTTTACATGCATGCAATTTACTTTCAGTTATTTATTTTTAAGAATTTGAGAAGGTTAAAGTGTGGTACTTCTATTTCACCCCCCTCTTAGAAGTACTCTTCCCATTTGAATATTCCAACATTTAGATCTCTATTCTATCTTGACCTCTAGATCCTTACTGATCAGATGTTCTATGTAACTTTATGTTCCACTCTTTCGTGCCCTCCTTTTCCTTTGCTCATGTATCCATCTTATTTTATATTCTTCTTGTTCATTTTTACCTCACAACTTGACCTTTCTTATATATCACAATCTAGGACAAGTTGGCTTAAATACCTTAAAAAAATCCAAATAGTCAACATCAATCAATTAAATATTTGACAAATGCACTATTTCATCACTCAGTCAATACTAGGATTGAACATTTAGTTGACACTATGACACTTTTGATGCCCAAACACTTGGTCAATACTATAATCCCTTTGATGCCTAACCACTCAGTCAAAATCCCTTTATTAACCAACTACTTGGTTAATACTGGAAAGTATTCTTTACCTAAGTGCTTAGTTAATATTGAGATATGCATGGTTAATATTTTAACTATTCATTACTCAACTAATATTGACATTTGTGTGAACATTGATGACAATATTCAATTCAAGAATTATTTCCAAAAAACTCCCTCTTTGGCATTGATGACAACCCAACATGTTAACAAAAATTGATAGAAGTATGGGCAATTGAATAATGTCTTTAGTTTCATTTTGATTCTTATCCATACCAACTCCATCTAAGATTATGCTTGGGTTTGTCTCTACTACTTTCCTATCAATACTCTGCTATCATTTTATCCCTCTTTGTCGTACATTCCATCATCTAAATATCCAAAGTCTCCCAAAGTGTGATAAACTGCACCAACTTGATAAATCTTCAATGAATCTCAATTGATACCTCACTATCTTTTTCTTTAGTGAGCATCAGATAGGGGAATAACCTCTAGTTTTCCTTTTAGGTACATAAATACATCCTTAGGTAAAGCCTTAGTAAATATATCTGCTATATGCTCCTTGGTGTTCACATATTCCAATCTCACATCTTTGTCTTGAACCAATTCCCTTAAGAAATGATGTTTGATTGCAATATGTTTTTTCTTTGTGTACATCATAGGATTTTTGGATATATTGATTGCACTTATGTTATCACAATAGATGACCCCTGGTTCCTTGATTTATTCCTTCATTCTTGACATCAATTGCTTGATCCACATTATGTTAGGACAAATGATTGTTGCAAAAATATACTTTGCCTTTGTTGTGGATTGAGAAATACAATTCCACTTCTTGCTTGTCCAAGCCACTAATCTCTTTCCAAAAAAGAATGCTCATTCATTAGTACTTTTTCTATCATCAATGCTTCCTACCCAATCTACATTAGTAAATTCTCTTATCTCAAGATTTCCTCCTTTCTTATACCATAGATCATATTCTTCAGTCCCTTTTAGATACCCCAGAATTCTTTTTACTACCATCATGTGATTTTCTTTTGGATTACTAGAAAATTTTGCAATTATGCCAACTACTAATGCAATATTAGGTCTGGTGTGTACCACATACTAAAGTTTCCCAATCATTGATCTATAAGTAGTCTGATTTACCTCCTTCAAATCATCATTCTTTGAGAGTTAATGTCCAATAGACATAGGTGTTCCAACTATCTTGGAATCTTCCATTTCAAATACTTTCAATGTTTCTCTAGTGTATTTTGATTGAGTGATGTATATGCCATGCTTAATCTGATGAACTTGTAGACCCATAAAGAATTTAATCTCTCTGAAAATAGATATTTCAAAATTTTTCCTCATTTCTTCATAAAATGACTTGCATAATGCCTCATGTCCTCCAAATTTGATATCATCTATAAATATTTCTACAAGCAACATCTTGTCCTATGGTCTTTCCTTAATATACAAATTTCTATTATCATTCATCTTTTCAAAACCAATTCTTACTAGATGTCCATGTAGTCTTTCATACCATTCTCTAGGAGCTTTCTTTAATCCATATAAATCTTTGTAAATGTTACATACCATTTTCTTTTTCTTGGATCAATGAAACCTTCAGGCTATTCAATGTAGATTTCTTCTTCCAGGACTCCATTCAAGAAAGCTGATTTGACATCCATCTAATATACTTTTAATCCCTTTAGTGCAACATAAGCTAGAAGTATTTTGACTCCTTCAAGTCTTGCAATAGGGGAAAATGTTTTCTCATAATCAATACAATCTTCTTGAGCATAACCTTTGCATACAAGCCTTTCCTTTTTCCTTGTTACTTCTCCTTTCTCATTCACCTTATTTTTGAATATCCATTTTGTGCCAATCACATTTTTATCCTTAGGTCTAGGTACAAGAGACTAGGTTTTATTTTTTTCTCTCTCCTCAATTTTTTCATTCTTTGCCTCTATCCAACCTTCATTTTCTAATGCATCTTTTATAGATCTAGGCTTAAATTCACTAAGAAAACATCTACCTTTTATTTTGTTCCTTATCAGTATGCCTTATGTCTCTCCTCCAATTATTTGATCAGGTGCATGATTTGTTCTGACATATTTAGCAAGTCTTGGATCTTTCTTTTTTGAGTCTGAACTTGGTTCACTGCATTCTTCTATCTACTACTTGGGCTTCTCTGGCTGATCAAACTATAAATCAGGTTCCTCTAATTGTGACATAGGTTGCACTACTTTTGGTTGCACCTCTGGTTTAGTTTTTGAATCAGGTTGCACTCTCAACTTTTGATTTATTGTAATTAAATATGGTAAAGTCTTAGGTTCCTCCTAGTAAAAAAAATATTTGTAGTCTTTAGGCTCCTTGTTTCTCTGTTCACTTCTTTCTAAAAACTCATCAATCTTCACATGTGCACTTTCCATGAATTTTTGAGTAGGAAGATTCAAACATCAACATGCCTTAATTTTATTGAAGTAATTTAGGAATATACCTTCATCAAGCTTTCCTTTCCTTACTTCATTCAGGATATAAAATTTGCTTCCAAATACTCTAAGATAGAATTCTTTAGGCTTATACACATACCATAATTCATATGGTGTTTTGTTTGTACCTTTCTTCAGTTGAACTTGGTTTAGTGTATGAAGTAATGTGTTGGTTTATTCTCTCTTGTATTTTGGCACAACATTCTTCTCTGTCATTAGTGTCCTTGCACATTCCATGATGGATCTATTCCTTCTTTTAGCTATCCCATTTTTCTCTAGAGTTCTAGGTGTTGATGCCTGTGTTTTGACTCATCTTCAATTGCATAGCTCATTGAGTTCATTTAAGATGGATTATCCTCCTCTATTTGATCTCAAGCATTTTAGATTCTTCCCTATTTCTTTCTCAACTCTAGTGAAATACCATTTGAACTTTTGAAAAGCATCAAATTTATCTTTGAAATACATTATAGCCATCATCCTATAATAATCATCAACAAATAGAATGAAGTAAATGTCTCCATAGTATCTTTCCACATGTATTGGCCCATGAAGATCTGTATGAACTAGTTCCAAAACTTCTTTAGAATTCTAGGTCTTACTTCTGAAACTCCTTTTTTCTTATTTTACCAATTTGACAATGTTTGCACATGCCTATCTCAGGTTTCTTTAGATAAGGTATGCATTAACTATTTTGGCCTTTCTTAGGGTAACTAGGTTATCCAAGTTAACATATCATTTTTTTTTAATGCCATAGCCAAATTTCCTCTATTTGAGCTAAAAAATGTACTTTCAATGAGATCTAGGTTAAAAAAATACCTTTTGTTTGATTGCTAGTTCCAACTAGGTTTCCTTTTCCATCCAATAATTTATCTTTGTCATTCATCAATTCAACTTTGTATCCTATATTGTTTAGCTGAGCTATACTGAGTAAATTATGTCTTAATCCTTCAACCTAGTAGGCATTTTCACATTGTATTACTTCTCTTAATACTATGAATCCTTTTCCTTTAACATAACATGGTTTGTTGTATCCAAATTTAACACTTCCACCATCATAGTGCTCTAAATGCTCAAACTTAGTTTTGTCACTAGTCATGTGATGAAAACAACCACTATCTATGATGCATGCATCATTTTTTCTAAAATGAGAGATAAGTGCCATCTTTTCATTCTCCTCATCATAAAATTCATTTTTAACAACAATGTAAACTACTTCTTCTTGATTATCATCACTATCATAATCTTTAACAATGTAACAAGATTTCTTACCTTTGTCTTTGTAGTCCTTGTAGATTTTGAAGCCTTTCTTATATTTAAATATGTTATTCTTTTTCTCATGTTTATCTTATTTTTTTGGACATCTTGCACCAATATGACCAACCTCTTCACATGAGAAAAAAATCAATGGAATTTTACCTTTGAATTTTCCTTTAACTTTTGATACTCTTTTTGCAAGTGGCGCTTCAATAACTTCAAGGTCTTGATCTGAATCATTTTCTTCATCACTATCAATCTATTTTCCTTTGATTTTCCTCCTTTTTTACCATGGGTTAGTTTGGCTTTGAATGCAGATTCAAGATTGCTATAAGTAGGAGCAAAGTTATCAAAGTTATCCAACTCAAAAGTAGTTAATCTTCCCATGAGTGCATCCAAGGTTATATCATTTGCAGGATTGCATCTCATGTCTTGAATTATTGAAACTCTAATAAAATAAGTAGGAAGAAGTGTTCTTAATACCTTGCTGACTACTATTTCATCATCAATTTTCCCTCCTAGAGCTTTGATTGCATTCAAACTTTCTTTAATTTTATCACTGTATTGGGCAATTTTTTCACTCTCTTTCATTTTCATTCAATAATACTTGCCTCTCAAGCTTTCTACCTTGGCTCCTTGCACATTTTTATCACCTCCATAGACACCTTACCAATTTTCCCATATATCAAATGCAGTAGGACAATATTTGACCTCATCAAACTTATAATAGTTCAAAGAGGAAGCTATATCAATCATCATTATATTGTGATCCTTTACCTCTTTCATCTGCTCCATAGTCATAGGCTTAGGTGGTAGCACATATCTATTTTCCAAGTAGGACATTCCAATATCATTGATGCTTGATAGATAAAACTTCATCAACTCTTGCCATGCTAAAAAGTTATCTTTGTTAAGATTAGGAATCTCCCTTCTATAAGACATCTTGATCTGTAACTTAAGTCCTTATAAACCATTCCTACAAGCACAATTTTTTTTGTTTTCCCTTAGATGCTAGTACAAAATTTCACTAATCATGTACTACTTTTCAATTCAATTAACACTAGAATATTACTGACACTTGGTTAAAAAAGAAATCTTATGATTATTAATCTACTATAACCTTAATTAACTTAGTTGTAGAAATATAAAGCATAAGCAAATAACATGAACATAGATGACACTAGGATTTAACATGAAAATCCAATTTGGGAAAACCACCTTGCAACTGGTCACAATATTTTTGACCCTTTTGAAGTAAGGCCTCTTAGGAGCCAACCTTGTTAAAGGTTACAAAACATACTGTTAAGTATGACCCTGTTAGAGAATTTGGATCACCCTATTAGGAGTGGCCTGGTTAGAGGTCTTCAAACACTTCAATCTTGAAATGTCACCCTATTAGAAGATTTACAAAATGATTGTTAAGTCAACTGTGTTAATATTTTTTTGTAGGAGTTGATAAAATCCAACTCCATAGCTCACCAAGATCACCTACATGCAAATAACCCATCGAAGGAAAAATAGAGAAGGAAGAGGTGGAGCTTGGAAAAACCCTAAATGGGCTTGAAAGAGAGATATTGCAAAAACAAGGAAAATGTATTTACAATGAAAAATGAGATATGAGCTGAGAATATACAATGAGAGAGCCTGAATATAAAGGCCTCATGGAAGCTTGTATAATAAGCTGGAAGGTGGTAGAAGATAAGGTTGACAACTAAGAACTCTTCAACAAAAAAGGTGGAATATGCTAGAATGGAACAAACTCCCATGTTGTCAACAACTCATCACTACAACAATTAACTACATGCCTTTACCTAAGTAAGCTTAAGTAAGAATAAATAATTAATTATTTACTCTAACACCCCCCTTAAGTGCAACTTAGGAGAATGCCTTAAGCTCACAAAAACTAAGATGAAATGCAGAATGGGTCCCAAAAATAAGGCCATGTTAGGTACCCATGTACAATGCAAAGAAATGCAACCTCTGAAAATTGGAAAAGCACATGGAAAAAACCCTCCCCCAAAAAGAGGTAACTTAGTGAAGAACTAAAGAAGCCTCCAACTAGTGAAATGTCTCATAAAATAGGAACAAGGAGTGATCATGAAGAGCATCACTGAAGCATCAAGAAGCTGCAAATTTTTCATTAGAAAGAAATTGCTTATCTGAAGAACCTCCATGGAAGAAGAAGGCACGAACTGAGTGTGTCTACATGGTAGATGATCCATCTCACTGAAATGCATAGGTAGCCAGTCATTGCAATTGCCTAGTATATAGGATCAACCACTAAATACATAGCTCACACTATTGAACCATCAAACCAAGGATGCATTAGAATAATAGAATAACCCCCCTTTAATGTAGATGGGGTGAGATGACAGGCAACTGAGAAGGTGGGCCAAAATCCTCTACAGATAGAACCAAGAATGACAAGAGAGGGAAAGAGGTACAAACACCTATAAAGACATGGTCACACTGACTTTGCATGGGGAAAAAAAAGGAAGAGGGCCAAAAATAGCAAACAACTACCCCCCTATGGTGCTTTATAAAAATAGTGCAAGTACAACTATCTCAAAACAATGCTCATGAACCCAAAATATAAGAGTGACACTTTTTCTTAGTGCATATACAAAAAAGTGCTTACAAATAATGTCTATAATGATTAGAAAAAGAGAAAATCTATAGCCCAAAAAAAAAGATCCTATGCCATGAAAATGATCCTTAGACCTGAAACACTCAAGATATCCACCATAGAGCAAAAATGCCAAAAATATGATAGAAAAAGCATGAGGTAGAATCTGAAGGAAAATAATAGCATTTTTGAAAAGATGACAAAACTAGCTTTACAAAAATATAACATTTTCAAAAAATGGACATGGGATGCAAAAGACATGCGTGCTAGAGTCAAAAATAGAACTTTGGACTTCAACTAAAAAAATGAGCAAGTAAATTGCATCAAAACCTAAAAATATCTGCACTAATGTCTCCATCTTGGAACTAGCTTTCTAGTGCTTTTTTCAGATTGAAAAAATACCTCCGTATGCTCAAGTTATGGCCAAAAAATCAACTATAGGTCAAAAAGGACCCTAGAGAGGTGTTGGAGGGCTGATGATGTAATGTTGATGTTATGCTGATGTTAGCAACCTGCTACATTAAAATTGATGGCTTACTAGCTGTCGCAGCAAAAAATAAGTCACGTGGCAAAATGTGACGTGGCATAGGTGACATAGCAGGGGCCACGTGGCTGTGCCAACGTGGCACCCATGCCATGTGGCACCTACAGATTCGATCAACTATGTTGACTATGCAAAAATTTCCATGCAAGCTATTGTTGACAAGCAGAGTGGAGTGGTAGAGGAAAATGGGTAGTGGAGCATGGTAGAGGTAGTGGAAGTAGGCAGAGGCAGTGGGAATTGGAGTGCTGCCGAGTCGCAGTGGAGGGTGGGTTGCAACCAGGCTACACACTAGCTACAGTGGTCCTACATTGGCGTAGCTAGTTGCAGTAGCCTAAGATCTAAGCATGGGTTATGCTATGGCAATCCCATGGTGGCATGGTGGTGGCCACTTGGCTATACCAAAAAAAGGATTTTTAAATTTTTTTTATTGCAGTTCTGTATAGTTTTTACAACAACCTGCAGCTAAATTTTTTTTGCCTCTCAGAGCTCCTATCACCAAAATCAAATTTTTAAATATAAATCCTAACTATAAATAGCCTTCTAGATCCAATGGCAGTGTCTATTTGGGCTCAAAGTGCTTTGAAAAAATGCTCTTCCCCTAGATTGAAGAAAAATGCACAAACAAACTAAGGTTTGTGTCTTTGAATCA
Organism: Cupressus sempervirens; assembly: GCA_028749045.1. NCBI lineage: Eukaryota > Viridiplantae > Streptophyta > Pinopsida > Cupressales > Cupressaceae > Cupressus > Cupressus sempervirens. Next base: position 30,414,423 of record CM053783.1, on the reverse strand, counting down.
CGGCTTCAAAAATCCTTCAACCAAGAAGCAGCACAGAGGCTTTGATACCATGTAGGAGTTGATGAAATCCAACTCCATAGCTCACCAAGATCACCTGCATGCAAAAACTTGTTGAAGGGAAACCAGAGAAGGATGAGGTGGAGGTCAAAAAACCCTAAACAGACTTAGAAGAGAGATATTGCAAAAACAAGGAAAATGTATTTACAATGAAAAATGAGATATGAGTTGAGAAAATACAATGAGAGAGCTTGAATATAAAAGCCTCATGGAAGCTTATAGAACAAGCTGGAAGGCAGTAGAAGATAAGGTTGACAACTAAGCACTCTTCCACAAAAAAGTGGAACATGCTAGAAGGGAACAAATTCTTGTGTTGTCAACAACTCATCATACAACAATTAACTACATGCATTTACCTATGTAAGATTAAGTAATAGAATAAATAATTAATAATTAATTAATTATTTACTCTAACATTTTCTTTACTACTACAATAGTTAGACAGAAACAAAAAAAATTATCTGATTTATGAGGCAAGTTCCTTTGCAAATTCAAATCTTTGTTCTAGCTTGACCTTTGGATCCTTACTAATAAGATGTTCTTTGTAGTTTTATCTTCCACTCTTTCTTGTTCTACCTTTTCCTTTGCTCACATATCGATCTTATTTTATATTCTTCCTTTTTACCTCACAACTTGACCTTTCTTATATATCATAAGCTAGGAGAAGTTGGCTTGAATACCTTCAAAAAACATCAATAAACATCAAAACAGTTAGCCTCAATCAGTTAAATATTTGACAAATGCATTTTTCTATCACTCGATCAATACTAGGATTGAACCCTTGGTTGACATTGCGACTCCTTTGATGCCCACCCACTTGGTCAGTACTACAAGCCCTTTGATGCCTGACCACTCAGTCAATAATACAAGCACAAATTCCTTTATTAACCAACTTCTTGGTTAATACTAGAAAGTCTTTTTTATCGGTCTTCTTAGTTAATATTGAGATATACAAGGTAATACTACAACTCTTCATTGCTTGGTTAATACTGAAATTTGTGTGAATGTCAATGATATTATACAATTGAAGAATTCTTTCCAACACCAAGGACTTCTATGAGGGAGAATCTCATGAAAGAGAAGCATAAAGGAGGTTTGGATGGACATTTTGGTTGAGATAAAACAGTTGCTTTGGTTAGTGAGAATTAATACTACCACAATTACATAAAGATGTTAGAAAATTTATACAAAGTTGTTGAGCATGCCAGATGGAAAAAGCAGCAAAGTAGAATACAGGGTTATAGAAGACATTACATGTACAAAAGAAGTTGTGGGAGGATATCAATACATTTTTTTTTCTTATTTTACCAAGGACTCAATGTGGACATGATTTGTTTTTGTGATGGTTAATAGGTTTTCCAACATGAAATATTTTATTTGATTCAAGAGGACTAATGATGTTGCTCATTTGGTAGAACTATTTTTTAGAGAACTAGTGAGACTAAATGGTCTACCAAAGAGCATAATTTTAGACTAAGACACCAAGTTTGTTGGATACTTTTGGCTAACATTGTGTAAGAAGCTAAAAAATGATTTGAAGTTCATCTCATTGCATCATCCACAAATTGATAGACAAATAGAATTAGTGTATAGGAGTTCAAGAAATTTGCTAAGATGTTTGGTTGGAGATATACCAAAGGGATGAGACTTGATTTTATCACAAGTAGAATTTTCATTAAATAATTTTGTCAATAGAAGAATTGATAATTTATCATTCTAGATAGAACATGGATGTAGTCCCAAAAATGCTTTTGAATCAAGGAAGTTAGAAAAAGAGGAGATAAGTAGTGCTAAAGCTAAGGATTTTGTAGAGAAATTGGAGAACATTAATGATGAGGTGAGAAAGCATGTCATTAAAATGAATACATAGTACAATGCTAAGGCATATGAGAAAAGGAGGCATAATGAATTTTAGGTTGGAGATAAAGTCATGGTTCTTTTGAGAAATGAGTGATTTCTAGTAAGAATGTATAATAAGTTACAGATGAAGAAGTTTGGACCATGCAAAATACTGAAGTAGCATGATTTGGGAAATTCCTATGAAGTAGAGTTTCCCCCCGAACCAAATATTTTACTTGTATTTAACATTTCAAATATGACAAAGTATCTTGAAGGAGGTGTGGAAAATAAGGTAACTAAAGCACAATGGGGTATTCTGACAACTACTTCAGCTATAAAAGAGATTGAAGATGTAATGGATAGTCATGTTGGTAGAAGTGCAAGAAATATGACATATGAAGAATATATGGTGAAATGAAAAAGGATGCCCTATAGCAAATCCATCATGACTGACAAGGGAGGAGGTTAACTATTTTGGTTTCCCTTTCAACACTCAAGACATGTTGTAGAGCACCAAGGCACTTGGTCTAGATTTTGGTTTTCATGTTTGTTTTCACCTACTTAGGCAAGAATAAAAAAGCCTTGGATGAAAAGTCCATGGTTGTCAATGGAAGATACCATTTTGTATGTCTATGGCACTTTATGCAATTTATAAGCAAAAGTTCCTCATTAGACAATTTTGGTTTTTTTAATGTTTTTGGTCAAGAAATCCTAGGATACGGTGGTTTTAGTTATGTTCAAACCTTTTCCAAGTCCTCGAAGTGGAACTAAGTGAAAAATTGTAAAAATTACAGTTTTTGTGCAAAGTTGCATTGTTGAAAGTTGTAAAAGTTACTCAAAATTGCAACTTAGGGGAAAATGGGTTATAACCATACAAATCTTAGTTTTGACCATTGGAATATACATGGGAGATATAAATACCTCATTTATGAGGTTTGGGGGGAAATAATGTACAGATTGGAAGAAGTTACAAGGAATAAAATCCAGTTTTCGAGTCATTTTTTTTTTTTTTTTGCATGCTACACATACTATACAAGTTTCAAACCAGATCTGATGGATGTTTGAGATAAATATTTTAATCATCTTCCATTTTCTTCTCATGTCATCTTTCCAAATATTTTCTTGTTCAAGTTATCACATTGTTAGTGAAGCAAGGTTTTTAGGACAACATTTTGGTGCATTTAGCAAAGATGGGCCTCTAACTACAATCTACTTGGTTGGAATTTTATGGAAACTTGGGAAATGGTAGTTAGTAGGGTCATCTTTAATATTCTAGGGCTCCAAAACTAGAGGATGTGTTTTGTGATTTTTCCAACCAAGCCCTAGGTCAAGTGCCTTGAGGGATTTGACCTTTTGTAGCCTGTTGATTTATTAATGGTAGGAGTTTGGAACTTGGTGAAGGGCTAAGTGTTTGGAAATAATTTATTTTAGTGTTTCCAATCATTCTTTAATATTTATTTCATTTCCATGACCCCATTTTCTACTAGTTTCTTTGTAAACCAATCCTATCCTAATCAAGTAGGTTTATGTTGCTTAGTAAAGGAAACTTAATGCTGGAGTGGGAATAGAACTTGGTGCTTTGGGGTTTGATGTAAATATGAAAAGGGTATTCAAAAATCTAATTTTTTTTGGGTATTGTTTGGAACTTTGTGAAGTTAGGTCCAAAAAGCCATTTTAGGAAGGCTAAAAAGGGGCTCATAGGGCTACTAGGCCAAATTGGGGTTTGAGGCTTTGTGCAAGTGTCAGAATCAAACTACTAGTGTATTATGTGTTAAAAATGTTCCCTAAGTTAATTTAACACCTTAGAACCCTTAGGAAAAACTTCTATAGTGTTTTCCTAGTATTGACATAGTTGTGGGAGATTGGTGCAAACCCCATAAAGTGGGCAAGATTGGTTCTTTGTCTTTGGAGAGTGTGTTTCTTTTATCCATTGGAGGATTTAAGTGTGCTAAAAACTTTTTAGAATGTTCAATATTTGATAACCAATTTTTTGATTGCAAGAGTGGGAAGCCCATTTAAAGCTTTTTAGTTGTGCTCTCTACATCAAGTGATAATGTTGCCCCACTTTTCACCCTATACCCATTTTGCAATAGTGGAAAATTTTGTGTCTTAAGTTTGGTCTAGGTATGTCTAGGTCTAGTTTTTCCTCCTTAGGTGAAAACATTCTCCATCAGATTTCCCATCTTTTCCTTCTCTCACATTTCATGACCAGGTGGGTTTCTCCTTAATGTTGTACACGTAGCTTAGTACCTAATTCAATGGAGATTCTTGCATTTCATGAAGTCATTTGCAAAATTGGAATTGTTCACAACTTACCTTATTTTTCCCATGAAAGAATGAATTTTGTGGAGAATCAAATATTGCCTTCTCCTTAGAAGGTTTTTAACCCATGAAGGCAATTTCCCACAACGGTTAACAAATGAGGCTCATGGATCAAGATAAGTAAATAATGAGTTGTTTTATGGAAAATCCTTATTTAATTGTAGTATTTTACCTTGAGAAACACTTAGGATTCATCGTGATGCTCAAAATAATCTTAAGCAAAAAACTCAAAAATTACTTCTCCTTAGCAAGCTTTTGACCCATGAAGTCTATTTTCTACCAAAGGCAATTGTGAAGAAAGGAAATGAATAAGGGATCCCCTCTTCAAATTTTGTAGCCCTCTTCAGATTTTCTAGACCCAAAGGACATACTAACTAAAAGGATAAAGTGTAAATAAGAGCTTGGGTAGAAAATCAGAAATCTTCTTCTCCTCGGTGGGTTGTCAACCCATGGAGGCAATTTTTTGCATTTGTGAATAAATCAACTTTGTAAGAAGATTGGGCTCACAAATTACTCACAAGACATCTTAAGACAATAATGGAAGAAATCTAACTACTTTTGGAAAGGTATACTAAGCAGAATCTAGCTAGGCAAATTTTTCCTTACAAAGTACTTTGTTCTTAATTCTCTTAAACTGGATGGAAAATGGAAAGGTAAGTATGGAATAAGGGAAAGTTACTACTGGACCAATGGAAATACTGAAAAGACACCAAAATATCCATTAGAAGCTCCCACATTTATTGATTCAACTAATTTATCCTTTATTCATTCTTGTGGCGTGGATCCTAAAAATTAACAAATTAATTAGGATTCCTATATAGAGGGAAACATGATAGTTTTTCAAATCACCTCTTTTTCTTGAATTGTTATTTTGTTGAACTGCACAATGCTTTCGAATATTCTATGTTGTGAATTTGATTTTTTGCACCTAATCTAAATTCAAATTTTTAATCTACTTCATCCTTTGATAAAATGGCAGCTAGATTTGCTAGATTTGATGGACTTAATGTAATCAAATCCACATTGCAAAGTTTCATAGATACCTTGCTCCATTTCTATGACATGAAAATTTTTCAAAGGAGGTTGAGGTAGAAGCCAATTCATCCTATAATCGAGAAGCTCTAAGGAAGTGGACTAGTGAAGGCAAGGGGTTTTCTAGTAGCAATCGAAGCCCTAGAATTGATTTATGAGTGCATAAATTGCTATAATCCAGATACCAATAAAAATTTGCTACCTAATCATACAATGCTAATCTCTATTGATAAGAAGATTGTGGTGAATTGCCTCTGAGTCCTAGAATGAGAGGAATTTTTAGAGTTAATGGTAGGAGGAGTAGTCTTCAAGTTCTCCTTAAAGAAATGGTGTGGAGGAAAGAAATTATGTAATCTTGGATTCAAAAGCTATGGGGCACCAAGAGTAAGGTTCCTAAAACACTATTCGGCCCTAATCTCAAGCTTGAGATTATAGACATTCTGGTTCTCCTACATAGAATGAAAGGTGAGGTAGAGGCCCTCAATTTTGTTGAACAATATTTCTTTCTAGTAAAAATTATATATTTAGATACATAGTATATTGATTAGGCCCATAAGGTAATTGAGCATTTAACCAGAGCTCTTAGCACTGCAAAGTTTTACAACACCTTTGATATGTCTTCCTTTCTAATCTATATGCTAGCCTCTCTATAGTTGTGGACAGGCTTTCCAAGAATAGAGAATTTTCCTGATGATGTGAAAAGTTATGAGTTCTATCCTTATTTACAATTGTAGAATAGATATGTAGAATATGTCCAGGTTAATGATGTGTTTACAATGAGAATTTATAGGGAACTCCAAGGATTCCTAGAGAGGAGGTTCAACCTAGATGCAATGGTGGCTATTAGTTAGTTCAAGAACTATTTATCTAGTTCTCATCCTTCTCATATTTGTGTCTTGTAGCTTTTGATGGATTTCCTTTGAAGCTGCTTAGATACCTGAATGACATGATCTTGTTGATAGAGATTGTGAGGCAGGTGGTGCAGGTGAGTGTGCTAAGTGGAAGCTTGAAGAAGAAAGGGTATGAATTCCTTATGAGAGTTGGAGCTTACAATTGTGAGTCTCACTCTGATGCAAAGAATATGCTCAAGGTGTTTGAGATGAAATAAAAATTGGAAGCATATGAGGTTGTGAGACCTATGTTTGACCCGAATGGATATGCAAGAGAGTTTTTGCAGATTGGGAGTGTGATCAAACACATTACCACTATTGAAGACTATTGGGTGGACTATAAAGATGATCTTGAAAGCACAGGTCATGCTTTTTCCATGCTCATAGTGGAGAAAATTAAAACATATGGTATCAACTTCAATGTAGAAGGATTGGGGGACAATGGAAAAAATATGTATAGTAATACATATTTGACTAAGGGGTATTCCTATTGGTTCCAAGCCTTATGAAGATACTGAAGAAGATTTAGATATTATGATGGCTAGGATCATCAAAAGAACTAGGAAGTGGGTTGAATGGATGACCAAGAGGAGTTAGAGTAAACATGCAGCCACTCAAGCCTCTCTAGCAGCTGCAATGCCTTCTTCCTCCCAGAGTGCTACACTAGGTGTAACAATAGCTACCAGTCAAGGACCAACTTAGCCTTCAAGAGAAGGTGATCAACCTCTAGATAAGAACATTCCCATAGCCAAGACTTGCCATGATGTGTCCCTCCCAGTCATTGGAACCCAAACTGGTGCCAAAGAAAAGAAGATAGAGGAGCCAAAGGATAGTGCTACTACCCTAGTTCCACCCCCCCATGTCACTCTAGTTCCTTCTTCTCATGCTTCTCCAGTTCCTTCTCCCCATGCTACTCCAGTTCCATCTCCTCATCATTGCCCCATTCTGCTAGTAAGTGCTACACTTCTACAACCAAGTGGCTCTGCAATATAGATAGTAGATTTAGGAGATGGAAAAAGCAGTAGTAGTGAGTTTACTAAGTCTAATGAAGCAATGAAGAAAAATCTAGAAGTAGATAAAGGCCAGAGCTCTTCTAATCTCATCTCTCAAGATCTAAAGAATCCCTTCTCTTTGACTATTTTGACAATAACTCCAGCAAAGAAGAAGATATTTAGTATAGAATCACTTGGGACAATCTCCAAAGTGATAGGTATTGATTCTTGGTTGTAGGATACTTTGAAAAGAAAGAGGAAAATGAAAGATGAAAGCACTTCCACCAAAGACACTGTATCCCTTATAGTTCATTATGGGTCTACATTGACCAAGGTAAAGAAGTAGAAAAACTTGTCTATACTTGGGCAAGATCCAAAAATAGGGCACTTGCCAATGTAGATAGCCAAGCCCAAAAAAGGAGGAAGGATTGAATACATGACTACTGATGAATTTTCTCTACACTTAGTGGACATTGGAGATGCTAGGCATTATACCAAAGTAGGCTTATGGAAGTTAACCAATGAGGTGATTGAGGGGCAATTAGAAAGTCTGAAGTTGTTCAAGACTAGAATGAAAGCTAAGATAGAAGAATTGAATAGGTTCATCAGATAGTTAGTTACTCCATTAGCAGCTATCTCTAGAGTATTAGTAACAAAAAATCCTACTGCTGCTGAGGTTTAGGACCTCATCTCTCAACTTCAAGAAGATAGGCATTTTGGCCAGATTGGTAAGGAATGGTTTGAGAAGCTCAAATCAGAAGGAGCCACTATTATAGAAAAAATTGGTAATGTTATCTTAAGGTTGGATACAGAGAAGGATAACATCTTATCAAATAGCAATACTCTAGCTAGAGAAAGGAAACAGTGCAATGATTGCATCTCCCTTTTCAAGATGATCATTCAGATGAGTGAAAAATAAGTCCTTGAAGCAAAAATCCTACCAAGGGGAGACGAGCCTCTATTTGAGTGGCTTTAGAGCATGAAATTCAAGATAGAAATGATCTTGTTAGTAGAGAAAGGACTTAAAGAAATAGAGGATAAAATGAAGAAGACTCAAGATAGAGGATTCAAACTTATGAAGGGGCTTCATATAGATTCTCAAACTAGTGGCCAAGGAAAAGCACTCATCAAGATAAATGTCATGAAGGAGAACTTTTCCAAATTCTTGGATAGTTTGTTTGGTGTACCTTCCAGTAGTAAAAACAAGGTTGCTAAATTCTAGACACTCAGCAAATACATACATGTGGCCACAGAGGAGCTACCAAATCAATTGAATGTTGTGAAGGAGTTGGCCAGAGAACATTCCAAATGGCTCTTGAGATATACCAATATACATGTGCCTAGGCATGAAGAACTCATCCCAATCATAGTTGCTACAAAGGCCTATAGAGAAAAAGCAGGAAAGGGGAAGAAGTCAAAGTGATTCACATTTTGCCTCCCTTTTTTGGTTTTCTTATGTAATTATTGAAATATGATAAATTGGTGCCTTGCCATTTGTCATTTTTGGGAAGATGAACTGATTGAACTTCCATTGTAATGGTTATCTCAAAATTGTATTTGTATGGTATTGAAAGATTAATAAAAGTTTGACAAATTTTTGGTGTGAAGTAGTTGATGTTGCAGAGACAATTAAATGGTATTTTATATCAACTATTTTCTATTCTAGTTATGTTAGTCTAGTTTTATACTTTCTCTTTTGTTCGAATTGAAGTGAGGAAAGAACAGAGTTTCATTCCCCTATTTTGAATCAATGATTGAATGTGATAAGTAGTGTCATTGTACATTCAAAGAGAAATCCCTTCAACATTTTCCTTTTGTTAGTCGTAATTCAGATTCAAAGTAACTTAGATCAATATTAGTTATTACTTTGTTAATCTTTGTAAATTCATAAGATGTGTGGATTCATAAACTTAATTAAATATTCAAAAATTCTTATTTTCGTGAGTTAGATTCTATCTAGGTCTGGCTTGGTTCTACCTCTTCTATTCTCGGGTCAAGAACACACCCTGAATTAGTTTTAGGAGAAAAACATAATTCATTGCAAATGTATTCTAGGGAGTTGTACCTACCAATTCAGAGAAAATCCAATCGATCCATCAGTGGCTTTTCAACTATTTGTAACTAGATATTGTTTCCAAGTTGGGTATTCGAGAGTTATAATTGAAAAGAACAAATCTATTTACCAATAGATTTTTGGCAACTCTACTAGGGATACAAATAGTCACTTGACTAAAAAGCCTATGTCATGAGGAAAAAAGATACTATGTCATGAAAACATTATTCTAGTGCTCCAACCTAACCTTGGTTTTCAAGACGATCAAGAAGATATAATTTCATACCTTAATACATTTGTTTGGAGACATAGGAGGAACATTGAACATTACTAGAATGCTAGCCAAGTATTGGAAGAAGAGGAAAGAAGAGCTGAAGCTTTAGAAAGAGCTATTCAAATGAGGGATATCTAAAGAGTAGAAAGATAATTGAGACAAGCAGCTCAAAGACCAAATTAACTTAGCACCCTAGAACAAACTAGGTTCCTCAAAAGTACCAAGGAATAGGGTGGGAAAGACCCTATTTTTGATAAACTTACAGAGTTTGGTTTTTCCATCTTAGACATTCAAAACTGGAAAGGTGTAAAGAAAAGTCAGAGTAGACCACCTTCCCCTATTAGGAATCAAGACACTAGTACTTTGCACTCTACCTATCAGATATTTTCTCTACAAAAAATTACTACTCCCCCAATTATTAATTTCCCACCATACATTGCTAGAACAATCATGGCTGCTCCATGGGCTGCAACAACTAGATCATTAACACTAACAACATATCATCCACTTTGCTAGTTTAAGGAAGAATTTCCTAAAAAATTTAGGAGATGGGAAGGTTACTATAGATGAAAACATTAAAGCCTTATTTGTAGCTACACACATATTAGGAGTTGGACATGAAGATGTTGCTATAAGATTATTTGTGGAAACCTTAATAGAAGGTGCAATAAACTGGTTCTATCATTTAGATGATGGCTCAATTACTGGTTGGGATACAATGAGAATAGCCTTTGAGACAAGGTTTAAAACTGTGGAAGATGAACATGCCTTGTTAACATCGTTGAATTCCATTAAAAAGCAATCCACCATGAGTATGAGAGATTTTTTTGCTAAGTTCAATAAGATTATTAGGAAAATTCCAACTGCCAATAGACCTACAACTGGTAATTTGAAAATGTTCTTTATAAGTGTGATGCCCCCAAATGTCAATTATGACTTGAGAAGAGCATAACCCATAGATTTAGCAGACACATAAAATAAGGCAATTAAATTTGAAGATGATTTCATTTCCATGGGAAAATAGAAGCGAGAACTTCAAACTAAAGGAAGTTCCAATAATACCACATCATCTAATGAAATGATTAAAAAATTGTTGAATGAATTGATAACAGTAAAAAGGGGATTCAATAATTCCTATTAACAAAATAATCAAAATTTTTCAAGAAGGAATAATGATAGAAAATATTCACAAGTTATAGGCTGACAACCCAGGTTGCAAATTGAAGCAGCACCAAAGAAAGGAAATATGTGCATCTTTCATTTGACAATAGATCATGATAGTGATAGCTATCCAAAAACTACTTGTATGATGTAGTTATTATCCACCAATGAGTTGAACATTGCAACCCTTGGCCTAGAGTCAGATTCATACTCAAATGGTGACTCTAGAAATTTATTTTTAGAATATGAGTCAGATTTTGAATCAAAAGGTGAATGCTACACAACTATTGATGGAACTTCTTACAAAGTATTTACTCGAGGTCAAAGGCAAAAGAATCAATCCTCTAGTCATTCTCACAAGAATGATTGCAGTCCTTCGACAAGTAATGTTCATATTGATCAAGGAGTATTCACTTCACAAACAAGTAAGGACAAAATGGCTTTTGATTTTATCTAGTTCTATGAAGAATCAAAAATTCAAATTTCACTTATAGATTATTTGAAGTCTCACCCTTTTGAGTTAAAAAGATTGGTAGATAAGTGTAAATGGAATGCATCAGATTTGAATCACAATGTGACTATTGAAAAAGGAGATGAAACCTTGACATCTAGCTTGTATAATCAAGAGGATTCTACTATTTTAGCAACATCTTCTAGGAAAAAACTTGACCCACTTTATATCTCATTGTATACCAATGGGTGCAAACTAAGCAATTGCATAATAGATTTAGGTGCATCAGACAATGTTATGCCTTATTCTATGGCTAAGGCCCTAGGCATTAATCTCACTAAGGTACATGGAAGATGGTATTCTATGGATGCCAAATAGGTTCCTTTGCTTGGGGAAATCAAAGATGCCCAAGTAGCCTTGGCTTCACATCCATAGAAGAAAATCTTATTGACCATTCTAGTATTAGATATTCGAGCAAGCTATGGACTTCTTTTAAGTAGGATTTTTTGTCGAGAGTTAGGAGGAGAAATAAAACTGGACTGGTCTCAAGTAGTCATACCTATCAAGAATAAGAAAGTCAAGTTAGAACCCAAAGAAAAGTCAAAATTTATGGTTCTAAAATTAGATGATCCTAAAGCTCAGATCCTCTACCAAGAGCTCAAATTTGGCAACTACATGTTATTTAGTAAAGAGGCTCTATATGAACAAAGAGATGGAGATCTAAGAAAATAAATTCTTAATGGAGATAAAGATGTAATAGGCATATGGACACTTGAATTTGATAGAAGTTGTGCCTCCTCAGGGTCTGGTGCAGGTGTAGTGCTGATACACCCTGAGGGAGAACTTGAGCCCATGGCCTTCAAATTAGAGTTCGAGAATAAAAATAATACTGTAGAGTATGAGGATTTTTTTATTAGGGATAATATTAGCTAAAGAAAGAGGAATAAAGATCCTAAGAGCTCGAGGTGATGTAGAGCTCATTGTCAGACAAATTAAAGGATAATATTTTGTGAAAAATCACAAGTTAAAGAACTATAGAAATAAAGTTTGGGATGAAATAGAAGGCCTAGATGCCTTTTCTATTGAAGCAGTGCCAAGAGAGATGAATACCAAAGTTGATTCCCTAGTAGTTTCTACTTCTCTACTACTACCCCATCCAAAATTCAAGGATAAGAAATATCAAACTGAGATTGTGTATCAAGCCTCAGTTCCAAACAATGTAGAATCCTAGAAAGTCTTTGAAGATGACAAGAGCTTATAACTTTTCCTAGAAAATGACAAATCTAGTTCTTTACATGAATCCAAGGATGATAATCATGAATGTTCTAATGTTGAGAGGAATCAAAATGATAAAGTTCAATTACTATGTAATATTGTTCCCCCATACTTTGTGGCTTTGGAAAAATTCTTTAATAGACATGATGCCTACATAAAGTAGAAAAGGGCAGAAAGGGGATCTAGTACTAGAGAGTATGAGGGGGTTAATATTGGAGATACTCATGATCCTAAAATGATTAATATTTGGAAATTTTGTTCATTTGAAGAGAAGAAAGCTATGAAATGACTCTTCATAGAATATCGAGATGTTTTTTCTTGGAGTTACGAAGATTTAAGAAGATATTGAGGTGGGGAGGTAAAACACCAAATTCTACTCAAACCTGATGCGGTTCCTTTCTAGAAAAAATAAAGGAATTATAATCTCAATGTCGCAGATGCTATTTTTTGGGAGGTAGATAAAATGTTGAAAGTGAGAATCGTCTACCCTATTCATCACTCCACCTGGATAGCTAACATAGTACTAGTCAAAAAGAAGAATAGAGAAATAAGGATTTTCTTCAATTTTCACAATTTGAACCTAGCATCTTTAAAGGATAATTTTGCTCTTCCCAATATGGATTACTTACTACAAAAAATGGCTGGATCTAAAATGATGTCCATGCTTGATAGGTTTTAAGGTTACAATCAAGTTGAGGTAGAAGAGAAGGACCAACATAAGATGACATTTACCACTCCTTGGGGTACGTTTGCATATCACAAAATTCCCTTTGGGTTCATCAATGCTGGTACCACATTCCAAAGATGTATAAGCAGAACATTTTCTAATTTGAAAGATTGGATTATAGTTATATATCTGGATGACCTCACTGTGTTTTCAAAAAAGAGAAAAGACCACATGGAAGATTTAAAGAAAGTCTTACAAAGATGCCAAGAACATGGAATCTCACTCAATCCAAACAAATCAATTTTCTATGTGATAAAGGGAAAGCTCCTTGGTCATATAGTGTCTTAGGAAGGCATTAGAATTGATGCCGAATGAGTGGAGGCCATTCGAAGGTTAAGCTTGCCTTCAAATAAAATAGGGGTTAAGTCATTCTTTGGGTAGGTGAATTTCCTTCGAAGGTTTTTACTGGATTTTGCAAAAACCACTAAACATATTGTGGACATGATGAAGGGAAATTCAAATTTGAAATGGAATGAGGTAGGAAAGTAAGCCTTTCAGAATATAAAAATTGTTATTGCTAATGCCCCAATTTTGAGTCACCCGAATTATAAGTGAGATTTCTTCATTTACTATTGTGCTTCTAAGCATACTTTATAGTTAATACTTATGCAAGACAATGATGAAGGGGTACAAGCCCCAATAGATTTCATGAGCATACCCCTAAAAAATCACAAATTAAAAGACTCATAGATTGAGAAGCATGCTTTTGCAATAGTCAAAATGCTTAAATTTTTTTAGTTCTATATCTTGCATTCGAATTCTATCATTTATGTCCTAGATGTAGTAGTGAAAAGTGTGTTGACACAACAAGATGTAGGTTGTAAGGCCAGAGGAGTGTGGATAGCAAAGACACAAGAATATGATATAGAAATCAAGCCTACCAAGCTAGTAAGGGGTAATGCTTTGTGTACAGTGACTGCAGAAAACAAAATCATTGGAGAATCAAAAGAATTAAAAGAAAAGCAACTAGTGTTGGCAGTAGGTCTTCATGATTTATGGTTTAAAAATATTACTTATCTATTAACATATGGAGAATGTCTAGAGGGCCTAAATACAAGACAAAGAAGAGATCTTAAATTGAAAGTAGCTAAGTATGTAATTTGGGATGGAAAATTGTTTAAAAGGGCTATTGATGGCACTTTTCTTAGATGTGTAGACAAATAGTAGCAAGAAAAGCTATTGAAAACATTTCATGATGAAGCTTGTGGAGGGCATTTTTAATCCTCAGTCACAACTTTCAAAATATTGAAACAATGCTATTACTAGCCTGGAATGTTCAAAGATGCCTATTCTTGGGTGGAAAAGTGTGAAAAATGTAAGATGTTTGTTGCACGTCCTTAATTAGCTGCTCTACCATTAAGACCTGTCATCATTGGAGAACCTTTTCAACAATGGGGTCTTGATTTTATTAGTCCAATTAGTCCAACATCTAGTGCTGGTCACTAGTACATGATAACTACAACTTATTACTTCACTAAGAAGGTGGAAGCCAAAGCAACCAAGAAAACTACTTTTGAAGTAGTGTGTGAATTCATTAAGGAGAACATACCGGTTAGGTTTGGTGTTCCTATCAAATTAGTGATGGATAATGCAGCCTACTTCTCCTTAATTGAGATTACTAGTTTTTTCTTTGAGTATGGAATCACTATTAGTCATTCATCTAATTATTTCCCACAAGGAAATAGTCAAGCTGAGTCTAGTAACAAGAATTTGATAAATATTGTCAAGAAACTAGTCTCAGAAAATCAAAGGACTTGGCACAAGAGAATTCATGAGGCACTATGGGTAGATAGGGTGACACCTAAAAGAGTAATTGGCATATCTCCTTTTGAGTTAGTATATAGAACTAAAGCTAATCTCCCATTACCTTTAGAATTGGCTACAAACAAACTCAGAACAATGATTGAAGATGATATCTATAAAGATGGTCTAGAGAAGAGAATTTTGTATTTGAGCAAGTTTGAAGAGGAAAGAGAAGAAATTGTGGATCACATCACACAACACTAGATGTGAGCGAAGGATCTATTTGATATGAAGGCCAGACCACAAAAATTCATGGTAGGAGACAGTGTGTTACTTTAGGATAAGCAAAGTGCTCCAAAGGGCATGCATAAAAAGTTTGACACCTTGTGGAAAGGTCCATTCAAAATTCATCAGGAATTTGAGAATAATTCTTTCAAACTAGCTTATCAAGATGGTGAAGTACTATCTCTGACCTATAATGGTCAGGATCTAAAGCTTTATCAAATTGCAAATTGAGAACAAGTAACCCCTGTATTGTATTATAGTTAGGTTTAGTTTCTTCACGTGTTTTTGTAGTTAGTTTTCTTTCCTTGCCTTTTTTTTCCTATTCTTTATCTCATTTTTGTTTTATTGTGTTTCCACCTTTTATTTTTTTTGCAAAACTAGAGATTTTGGGTTCCTTGCTTGGGTATGCTCTACCCAAGTCCCTAGTCAGAGCCAGATGTTGCCGAACTTCTCACCTTGTACCCATTTTGGAATAGAGGAAAATTTTGTGTCTTAAGTGTTGGAAATATTCAAGATATGACAAGTTACTAAGAGGGGAGGGGTGAATCAGTAACTTTAAAAATTTTCTTTAAATTTACCATGCATCCATCTATGCTACTGTATACATTAGTACTGAAAGATAAAACATTCATCACACAATATTTTGATGACCTAGAAACCTTCCAAATAGAAAGTAAAAATAGGGTGGGGATGATACCCAAAAAAATTCACTACTACAGTATAAAGTTGGCCTATTAAGGCTTACATTGACCACTTCAGGTGATCTGCCCTGTTAGGAGCACAAAGGACTGCTAGGTCCACCTTGTTAGAGGATTTACAAATATACAATGAAGTATGCACTCAGTTAAGAGATTTATACAAAGACTGTTAAGTCTACCCTATTAAAGGATTTAGAAACTAATTCACCTATTAAGATGACGTATTGGATCTACTTACAACTGATTGCTAATAAGATCCTTTATGCACTGATCACCTTATGTGATGGATATAACTTTTCTGCCTTTGTATTGTCCTTGTTGTATTCCTTGAACTGCTACTGATAATCCTTCACATGTACCTCTCAAAATATTTCACATTACTTCTCTATTGCTTAATACACACTAATATCTTACAATACACCTTACATATATACCTTTCAAATTTACAAAACTACAAGTTCAGCCAAAACAAAAGTGAACAACATATTAAAAAGTCAGCCCAATAGTAAATAACTTGGGTTCACTAAACTAACTCGGTGACCTTCTAATACTTGGCATCCACTGCATCACTCGACATCATCATGCACTCAGTAGAAGTGAAGTCTTGGTCCATAATAATCACTTGATGTAGTTCTGAACTTGGTAACCACTGGTGACTCGATAGATGTAGTGTCACTCAGTAGATATTGCACACTGAGTTTACCTTACTTCACTCGATAAACACTACTTCTTCCAATGCTCAGTTTACACTAAATCTCCATGATGCAAACTTACTGCTTAGTAGACACTATGAAGCATGGTAGACATTGAGAAGCTTGGTAGACACTTATGGTCTTCACATTGCCTATATTCACTCGGTAACTTTAGGAATGCTCGGTGTAAATTGCTTAACTTCTAGGCTTACAAGGTAACCACTAAATGCTTAGTATAAACTATAGACTGAGTGATGAGCTCGGTAAGCATTTAGAATTGAATACGTGTTGTCACTAATGAAAAATACAACATAATGCAAACAATCTCCCCCTTTGGCATTAGTGTCAAAAACACTTATGAACCAAAACTTATGTTCACTAACATTCTGATTTTGATTTTTCAAAATTGATCTATGTAAAGCTATTGTATATACATATCTTACATATCTCCCCATACATATGGCATAATATATGCATAGCTTTTATCTGTAAATATATCAATTTCTTTTCTTTCTTATTTCTCCACAAGTTTATTTTTACTCCCCATGTTCTCTTCCCTTGTTCATCTTATACTCCCCCTTTTTGAAAATAATGCTGAAGAGTATATACAATAAATTCAAATAGAGACAATAAAATGTGAAAGAAATTTAGAGTGCACCTTGAGAATAAGAGACAATGTCTTATCAAAATTATCTTACAAAATTTTTCAAGTGGAGAGTGCCACTTGAACTTCTATAGAAAGTTCAATCATATGATTTTCTATTGAAAAATTGTTGTCTTAGATCAATGTTTTTGAATAAGCAATATGTGTCTGCATTTGGTGCATAAATAGAAGGATCATATTCTGGATGTCAATAAGTGTAGACTTGATCCTAGCTTCTTCTCTGAGTAGCTCTAGCTACATTTCTAACAAAAAATTCACCTTCATGTGATGTGATGAGCTTGAACCAGGGTCAAGCTGTAACTTTTGAGCACTAGCCTTCATGTCCACATCAATCTTATTTAATTTTTCTTTAACATCCTTAGTATACTCGGTAACATCACAAAGGTTTCCAAAAAGTAATGTTACATTTGTAAAGGATTGTTCAAGGTTTCTCAAAATTGTGGGTAATTCTACCTGCTTTATTGCAATGTGTTGAGCAATGTGCTCAAGCACCTTATTGTCAAATTTCTTCTCTACCTTTTCAATGAGTTTCTCTTGGCTAGAAGTGTTCTCATTGAACTTATTTAAAACCTCTTCTAATTGTAACAAAATGTGTTGAGATGAATCAATATCAACACTTATAGCTTCACTAATTATGTTTTTGGCATTCTCAATTATTGTGAATTCTCTATCCCTCTCTTCTCTTAGTTGCTTCTACCTTGCCTTTTTCTCTAAAAGTTGACTAACCAATCTCATTTCATTGGTCGAGGTAGTGTCCAAATCTATCTTGCGGATAATAATTTCTTTATCCAAGTCTATATCTTCATCAATTTCCGTACCAATAAGTAAAAGTTTTAGAGGAGTCTTTGGTTTTACTTTAGTGCTTACTTCCTTGGATTTAGAAATAGAAACAATAGTTGATATAGATGGACTAGTAGAAAAAATTTGAATTGGTCCAACTAGAGGAAAACTGAGAGAAGTACCAACTGTATCCAAAATTGACGTGCTTCCCAAAAATGATGTACCAATAGGTAATATACAAGCTAGAATATTTACAATTGAAGAACTAACAAAAATTGGTGTAGTTAGAGCTGTGGTAGACAAAATTGTAGAATGAACTGGTAGGCTTACTATAGATGGTGCAAAAGAAGTTGATACAGTTGTGGAACTGACAGCTGTGCACATTGTTGTGATGGATTTCTCAGGTGCTAATGAAGAGGGCTACAACTCAGTAGATAAAGTAATTGATACTTCCATTGAAGATACCTAGAGTTGTGAGGTGGTAGGAGCAGATGATATTTCTGATGTAGATGCAATCAATCTTACTGAAGCTGACTCCAACCTTGATGATGTTGCCAACTTAGGTGGAGAGTGAGGAAGGGAAGCAATGACTTCTTCTGCAATCTTCAATGGATCATCTTCTTCATCCACTTCTTCCTTGTCTTCCTCTTCAACTTCTTCCTCTTTCTCTTCATCATTAGCCCTTAGTGCTTGATAATCTTCAACATCAATAGTAGCACATGGAGTGCTGTCATCTTCTTCATCATCACTATCGCCATCATCGTCCTTGATCTCAATTAGATCATCACTAGGCTTATGCAGATGATAGATATTCTTCCACATGTTTGTTGAATCTCTTACAACATGCTCAATTTCCTTAATTAAAATCAAACATGTGTGAAATTTGATCACCATTTTACCTTCATTATTCTTCATGGCTGCCTTTACTTCTACCTTAGTGAGATTTGGCAATAGTTTATTCAAGGATTGTTCATAGATTTCCTTGGCTATCTGTGTGGCTAACTCCCACCTCAGTTGCAATCTTACTAACCACTCTTTTGAGATCTAAGGAGCAATCTGGTCTAGGGAATACTTCCACTTTCCCATTTTTGTGAGTACCAGCTCCTCAATCTGCATCTTCTCAGCATTAGTTTTGGTTTCAAACTTTAAAGCCTTGAAGTTTGTGATGCCAACTCCTTCTTCCATTTTTTTCATCCTTTCTTGGAAGGTAAGTTGGGGCTTGTTGAATATTACTTCACCTTTATCTTTTCCTTTGCCTCTCCTAGTGAAAATAGATGTGGAGGCCTTTGGAGGTTTCGTAATAATAACCCTCCCTTTCTTCTTAGCTGGCTCTACCTCCTTTTCTAATTCATGCTCTTCATCTTCTTTTTCTTGATCCTCTCCTTTTCCCTCGGTAAGCATTAAGGGACCAGTGGCAGTTTTCATCTTAGCAATCTTCCTCTTGCCTTTGCTGATTGCTTGAGGTAGCTTAATTTCCAATTCAATTCTGGCTTTTGCCTCATCATAAGTTCCAAAGACTGGTTGCTTCGGATCTATAGGCTCATTTACCAGTGCTTCAATGATGTCCTTGGTTTCATCAATATTGACCTCATAAGGGAGAGGTTTCATCCATGCAACTCGGGGCCTAACTGGCTAAATGTATAATCTATCACAGTCTACCATGAAACATACATCATCTTTATAATCCTCAACAAGTTTAGGAGGAATACTAAACCTATTTTTCATTCTTTCTTTGAAATATTCAAAATAATTGTCCATTACACTATCAAAGTTTACAGCCATTTCTGCAATAAACTCATTTATCTAATACAAAATGGGAACATCCTTTCTCCATACAATAGAACCTTTGGATGGAAAATTTTTTTGCATATAAAAGAAGAGACATGTTAATAAAGAACCAAATTTGTAGGGATTATTTTTTGATGACCTGATGCTATCCATATTCTTGTTTAGTTGCTTTAGTAGTAGCTCTTACAGGTCAAATTCCAAGTTTTTCTTCACAACTTTGAATGCTAAGTGCACTGTCTCACATGGCACACTATTTAAATGACTAGAACTATAAATTTTGTGGGAAATTACATGAATTTTGAACCTCAACTCCACATTAGTAATGGTACTAATTTTCAAACCTCTACCATCCCACTCAGCTAGGGTTTTCTTTTGGAGTTCATCCCAGCTTAGGGTTTTTGTGGATTTAGCTTTGCTTAGAATGGGAAGGCCAGTAATCTTGTGAATCAAATTTTTGGTGATCAATATGGGTTGCTCCAAACATAACTAACGATTATGTATACAACTAAGAATATACCTAATCCATTTCATCTAAAAGATTCTTGGCAAGTGTGATATGTGTGTCAACCCTTTTATTTCCAAGTGCTTGTGCTCGGGTTTCAATGAGCCATCAACACACATTTCTTCTAAAGCACTATCCATTTCTAGGGTTCCTATCTCTTGAATTGAACACTTAAAATGAGTGCATATATTTTTAATCAGAAGTACCTTTGGTGGAATTTTTGATTACGTGCCATTAGGGTTGAGTGCCTCTACCACTACTGGAACTAACTTGAAATTTGGTGCTTTCCACTCTACACCCTTGACCAACATCTCTAATCCCCTTTTTTCCTTGCTACTTCTGGTGCTTCCGAATGCCATTGCTACTCAGTAAGTGATGGAATTTTTTCAAACAAATTCCCTAGCTACAAATTTTCTCTAAATTACTTGGAATCACTTGAATGCACCTAGAAATCTCTTTGCTCTAAAGACACGATGAAAAATAAAGTCAAATTCCACCCTTTTTGATAAAAATTTGCCATTAATGCTAGGTACCGTATTAATGTAGTGCATGATAGACTATCATCCATTGACCTAACTTAGCAATAGTATCAACTCGATAGACAAACCAAATTCCTTTTACTCTTGACCTCACTCGGTAAGGTCTCTAACCAACTTTTCTTGGTGGAGTCTAATGCAACTCGATGAAAGATAACCTTTTTGTGATTCTGGTGTATCTGGAATACTGATTGGATCATTTGCATTCCTCATATTCCTTGGAACTACTTATGATTTTCTTGCTGAGTATAGCTCCAATACATTCTTAGGGATTTAGTTTGAGGGGATGGAGTCACCCACTTCTTGAGTGACTTCACTTCCATGATTTGAGCTTGTATCCTCAGTAGATTTAGGAATCCATTGTTGCCTCATTTTTTTCCTTATGTTGTTAGCCCTTGCTTTCTTTTCATCTTCAACTTTGCCTATATTCATGCAATTTTTAGCTATATGACCAAGTTCAGTGCATGTGTAACACCTTATAGTAGTATCCTTGTTCCTTAGGTGATGCCTTGCATAATTTATGCCAGTGTGTCCATATTCTCCACAATAATGACATCTACACCAAGTATTGTAGTCCCATCCAAATATTGCCTTTACAAGTTTTTCAATTGGATTGAATGATTTAGATATGCATTGAGATGCCTTGTGACCATGCTTTTGCATTTGCGACATTTACCTTCAAATTTTGATTTCTCCTTGCATTTTTTAGCTTTGTGACCATGTTGATTGTAGTTGTAGCACTTTCCATTGAATTTTTATTTTCCATTGCTCCAACATTTATTTGCTGTATGACCAATTTTTTCACAATTATTGTATGAGGGTTTTTTACTCCTTTTTGCACCTTGCTTGGAAGATTCACCTAGTTCTTCATTGTATCCAAGTCCCGCTTTACCTTTTTGCCTATAAAGATTTCGCTCATTTTGCTGATTTAATTGATTCATGTCTTCTTATGATTTCAACATTCTCTCATTGATTTGTTTTTCAGCATTTAGGTCATTCTTCAATTTTTCAACGATTTGCTTTTCACATCTCAGTTCTCTCATTATTCTTTCAATAAATTCCGTTTCATAATTTAGATCACTTCTTATTCTTTCATTTTGTGCTTTGAGAACCTTGATTTCTTCATTTGCTCTAGTGATTTGATTAATGAGGTCTTCATGCTGATTGGATTGATTATGTTCTTCATTGTTTCTTGCCTCCAAGTTTTCATTGTCCTTATTCCTTTGTTCCAAAATTTCACATAGCCTGATTGATTGAATTTCTTGTTCTCTTTTGAGTTTCCTCACTTCTTCTTATAGAGAGCCATTCTTTTCTAGGAGTTCTTTGATTTCCTCATTAGCTTCATCTAAGTTGCTTGATGGGAAAAAGTCTTCAATATTTTCTTCAACATACTAATGGTCATCCATTTGTCTTGCAAGTTCCTTTCTTCTTTTTAGGGATTGAGAAAGATGCTCGTTTGCTTCTTTGAGTTGAGCTATGGCCATCTCCAAATCTATCTTTTCATTTTCAATTGCCTTGTCAAGTCTGAATATCTCTATTTGTCCCTAGATATTTTCTCAAGCTATCAAACTTTTATCCTGAGAACCACAAAGCTCTAATACCAATTTTTGGAAATATTCAAGATATGACAAGTTACTAAGAGGGGAGGGGTGAATTAGTAAGTTAAAAATTTTCCTTTAAATTTACCTCACATCCATCTATGCTACTGCATACATTAGTACTAAAAGATAAAACATTCATCACACAATATTTTGATGACCCAGAAACCTTCCAAATAGAAAGTAAAATTGGGGTGGGGATGATACCCACAAAAATTCACTACTATAGTATAAAGTTTACCTATTAAGGCTTACATTAATCACTTCTAGTGATCTGCCCTGTTAGGAGCACAAAGGACTGCTGGGTCCACCTTGTTAGAACATTTACAAACATACAATGAAGTATGCACTCGATTAAGAGATTCATACAAAGACTATTAAGTCTACCTTGTTAAAGGATTTAGAAACTGATTCACCTATTAAGATGAAGCAGTGGATCTATTGATTACTGATAAGATCCTTTATGCACTGATCACCTTATGTGATGGATATAACTTTTCTGCCTCTATATTAACCTTGTTCTATTCCCTGAACTGTTACTGATAATCCTTCACATGTACTTCTCAAAATATTTCACATTACTTCTCTATTTCTTAATACACACTAATATCTTACAATACACCTTACATATATACCTAACAAATTTACAAAACTATAAGGTTAACCAAAACACAAGTGAACAACATATTACAAAGTCGACCCAATAGTAAAAAACTCTAGTTGACTAAACTAATTTGGTGACCTTCTAATACTTGGCATCCACTACATTACTCAACATCATCATGCACTTAGTAGAAGTGAAGGCTCAGTCCATACTAATCACTCGATGTAGTTCTGAACTCGGTAACCACTGGTGACTCGGTAGATGTAGTGTCACTCAATAGATACTACACACTAAGTTTACCTTGCTTCACTTGGTAAACACTACTTCTTCCAATGCTTATTTTACACTGAATCTCCATGACACAAACTTACTGCTCGATAGACACTATGAAGCATTGTAGACACTGTTGGTCTTCACATTGCATGTATTCACTCGGTAGCTTCAAGAATGCTTGATGTGAATTGCTAGGCTTACAAGGTAACCACTGAATGCTCGATATAAATTGTAGACTGAGTGATGAGCTCAATAAGCATTCAGAATCAAATAAGTATTGTCACTAATGACAAATACAACATAATGCCAACATTAATATTGGTCTAGGTATGTCTAGGTCTAGTTTTTCCTCCTTAGGTGAAAATATTCTCCATTGGATTTCCCATCTTTTCCTTCTCTCACATTTCATGGCTTGGTGGGTTTCTCCTTGATGTCATATGGGTAGCTTAGTACCTAATTCAATGGAGATTCTTGCATTTCATAGTCATTCACAAAACTGGACTTGTTCATGACTTACCTTATTTTTCCCATGAAAGAATGAATCTTGCAAAAAATCAAATATTGCCTTCTCTGTGAGTTTATAACCCATGAAGGTGATTTCCCACAACAGTTAACAAATGAGGCTCATGGATCAAGATAAGAAGATAATGAGATGCTTTATGGAAAATCCTTGTTTTCATTACAGTATTTTACCTTGAGAAACACTTGGGATTCATTGTGATGCTCAAAATCATCTTAAGCAGAAAACCCAAAAATGACTTCTCCTCAGTAGGCTTTCGATCCATGAAGTTTGTTTCTCATCAAAGGCAATTGTGAAGAAAAGAAAAGAATAAAGGATCCCCTCTCTGACTTTTGCAACCCTATTTAGATTTTCTAGACCCAAATGACATACTAACTCAAAGGATAAAGTGTAAATAAGAGCTTGGGCAAAAAATTAAAAATCTTCTTCCCCTCGATGGGTTGTCAACCCATGAAGGCAATTTTCTGCGTTTATGAATAAATCAACTTTTTAAGCAATTTGGGCTCATGAATTACTCATAATAAATCTTAAGATGATAATGGAAGCAATCTAACTGCTTTTGGAAAGGTATACTAAGTAGAATCCAGCTGGGAAAATTTTTCCTTATCAAGTTGTCTATTCTTAATTCTCCAAAACTGAATGGAAAATGGAAAGCTAATTATGGAATAAGGGAAAATTACTATTGGACCAAAAAAAATAGTGAAAAGACAATGAAACTTCTGTTAGGAGCTCTTGCATTTACCATTCAATGGATTTATTCTTTAATTCATTCGTGTGGCGTAGGTCCTGAAAATTAACATATGAATTAGGATTCTTATATAGAGGGAAACATAATAGTTTTTCAAATCACCACTTTTTCTTGAACTATTATACTATTGAATTGCACAACACTTTCAAATATTTTGTGTTGTGAATTTGATTTTTTGCACCTTATCTAAATTCAAATTTTCAATCTACTTCATCCTTTGATAAAATGGTAGGAAAATTTGCTAGATTTGATAGACTTAATGGAATCAAATCCACATTGCAAAGCTTCATAGATACCTCGCTCCATTTCTACAAAATGCAAGATTTTCAAAGGAAGTTGAGGTTGTAGTTGATTCATCCTATAAGTGAGAAGCTCTGAGGAAGTGGAATAGTCAAGGCAATGAGTTTTTTGGTAGTAGTCCAAGCCCTAGAATTGATTTATGAGTGCATAAATTGCTATAATCTAGATACTAGGAAAATTCTACTACTTGATCATACACTGCTAATCTCTATTGATAGGTAGACTATGGTGAATTGCCTTTGAGTCCCAGAATGAGAGGAATTTTTAGAATTAATGGTAGGAGGAGTAATCTTCAAGTTCTCCTTGAAGAAGATGGTGTGGAGGAAAGAAATTATGTGATCTTGGATTCAAAAGCTGCGGAGTACCAAGAGTAAGGTTCCTAAAACTCTATTTGGCATTGATCTCAAGCCTGAGATTGTAGACATTCTGGTTCTCCTACATAGAATGAAAGGTGAGGTAGAGGCCCTCAATTTTGTTGAACAATATTTCTTTCTAGAACAAATTATCTATTTAGATACACAATATATTGATTGGGCCCATAAGGTAAGTGAGTATTTGTCCAGAGCTCTTAGCACTACAATATTTTACAACACCTTTTATATGTCTTCCTTTCTGATTTATATGCTAGCCTCCCTATAGTTGTGGCCAGGCCTTCCAAGAATAGAGAATTTTCCTGATGATATGAAAATTTATGTGTTCTATCCATGTTTACAATTACATAATAGTTATGCAAAAATGACACATTTACAATGAGAATCTGCAAGGAACTCCAAGGATACCTAGAGAGGAGGTTCATCCCAGAGGTAATGGCAGCTATTAGTCAATTCGGGAACTATTTTATCCATTTCTCATCCTTCTCATATTTGTGTCTTACAGCTTTCGATGGATTTCCCTTGAAGCTGCCTAGGTACCTGAATGACATGCTCATGTTGATAGAGATTGTGAGATAGGAGGTGTAGGTGAATGTGTTAAGTGGAAGCTTGATGAAGAAAGGATATGAATTCCATATGAGAGTTGGAGCTTACAATTGTGAGTCTTGCTCTGAGACAAAGAATATTCTCAAGATGTTTGAGATAAAATACAAATTGGAAGCAAATGAGGTCGTGAGACCTATGTTTGACCTAAATGGATATGTGAAAGAGGTGTTGAAGATTGCGAGTGTGATCAAACACATTGCCACTGTTGAAGACTATTGGGCTGACTATAAAGATGAACTTGAAAGCAGAGATCATGCTTTCATCAAGCTCACAGTGGAGCAAATTAAAACATATGGTTTCAACTTCAATGTAGAAGGATTGGAGGAAAATGGAAAAAATATGTATAGTAATACATATTTGACTAAGTTAAGGGGTATTCCTATTAGTTTAGAGCCTTATGAAGATGTTGAAGAAGATTTAGATATAATGATGGCCAGGATAATCAAAAGAACTGGGAAGTGGGTTGAATGGATGGCCAAGAGGAGCCAGAGTAAAGGTGCAATTGCTCAAGCCTCTCTAGCAGTTACAACACCTTCTTCCTCCTAGAGTGCTACACAAGGCATAACAATAGCTACCACTCAAGGAACAATTGAGCCTTTAGGAGAAGGTGATCAACCTCTAGACAAGGGAATTCCCATAGCCAAGATTTGTCATGATGGCTCCCTCCCAGTCATTGGAACCCAAACTGGTGCTGAAGAAAATAAGATGGAGGAGCCAAAGGATAGTGCTACTACCCTAGTTCCATCCCCCCATGTCACTCTAGTTCCTTCTCCTCATGTTTCTCCAGTTCCCTTTCCCCGTGCTACTCCAATTCCATCTCCTCATCATAGCCCCATTCCCCTAGCAAGTGCTACACTTCTGCAACCAAGTGGCTTTGCAATATAGATCGTAGATTTAGGAGATGGAAAAAGTAGTAGTAGTGAGTCTATTGAGTTTGATGAATCAAAAAAGAAAACTCTAGAAGTAGATAAAGGCCAGAGCTCTTTTAAGGTCATCTCTCGAGATCTTGAGAATCCCTTCTCTTTGATTGTTATGATTATAACTCTAGATAAGAAGAAGATGTTTAGTATAGAATCACTTGGGATAGCCTTCAAAGAGATAGGTAGTGATTATTGGTTGGGGGATACTCTAGAAAGAAAGAGGAAAAGGATAGATGAAAACACTTCTACCAAAGACATTGTATCCCTTGCAATTCATTTCGGGTTTGCATTGACCAAGGTAAAGAAGCATAAAACCTTGTCTATACTTGGGCAAGATCTAGAAATAGGGTGCCTAGCAATGGAGATAGACAAGCCCAACAAAGGAGGAAGGATTGAAGACATGACTGCCGATGACAGTGCTCTACACTCGGTGGACCTTGGAGAGGCTAGGCATGATACCAAAATTAGTTTGTGTAAGTCAATCAATAAGGTGATTGAGGGGCAATTAGAAACTCTGAAGTTGTTCAAAACCAGAATGAAATCTAAGATAGAAGAATTGAATAGGTTCATCAGACTGTTAGTTACTCCACTGGTACCTATCTCTGGCGTATCAGTAACCAAAAATCCTACTGCTGTTGAGGTTTAGGCCCTCATCTCTCAACATTAGGAAGATAGGAATTTTGGCCAAATTGGTAAGGAATGGATTAAGAAGCTCAAATCAGAAGGATCCACTATTATAGAACAAATTGGTAATGTTATCTTAAGGTTGGAAACTGAGAAGGATAAAATCTTATCAAATAGCAATACTCTGGTTGGAGAAAGGATGAAGTGTGATGATTGCATCTCCCTTTTGAAGATGATCATTTAGATGAAGAAAAAAGAAGTTGTTGAAGAAAAAATCTTGCCAAAGGGAGAGGAGCCTTGATTTGAGTGGCTTTAGAGCATGCAGTTCAAGACAGAAATGATCTTGTTAGTAGAAAAAAGGGCTTAAATAAATAGAGGATAAAGTGAGGAAGACTCAAGATGGAATATTCAAACTTATGAAGGGGCTACATACAAATTCTTAGACTAGTGGCCAAGGAATAGCACTCATCGGGATAAATGTGATGAAGGAGAACTTTTCCAAATTCTTGGATAGTCTGTCTGGTGTACCTTCTAGTAGTCAAAATAGGGTTGCTAAACTCCAAACACTTAGCAAATGCATACATGTGGCCACAGAGGAGCTACCAAATCAATTGAATGCTATGAATGAGTTGGCTAGATAACATTCCAAATAGCTCTTGAGATACACCAATATACACATTCCTAGGCATGAAGAACTCATCCCAATCATAGTGTTACTAAAGCCTATAGAGAAAAAGTAGGAAAAGGGAAGAAGTCAAAGTGATTCACATTTTGTCTCCCTTTTTTTGTTTTCTTATGTAATTATTAAAATATGATAAATTAGTGCCTTGC
Organism: Cupressus sempervirens; assembly: GCA_028749045.1. Taxonomy (NCBI): domain Eukaryota; kingdom Viridiplantae; phylum Streptophyta; class Pinopsida; order Cupressales; family Cupressaceae; genus Cupressus; species Cupressus sempervirens. The sequence goes on along the minus strand of CM053783.1, from coordinate 30,386,267 downwards.
CATTTGTCATTTTTGAGAAGATGAACCAATTGAACTTCCATTGTAATAGTCATCTCAAAATTGTATATGTATGGTATTGAAAAATTAATAAAAGGTCAAACAAAATTTGGTGTGAAGTACTTGATGTTGTAGAGACAATTGAATGGTATTTTATATCAACTATTTTCTGTTCCAATTTTGTTAGTTTCATTTTATACTTTCTCTTTTGTTTTAATTGAAGCAAGGAAAGAACAAAGTTTCATTCCCCTATTTAAAATCAATGAATGAATGCGATAAGTAATGTCATTGTACATTTAAAGAGAAATCCCTTCAGTGTTTTCATTTTGTTAATCGTAGTTCTGATACAGGCAAGAATGAATAACTAGGGCCAAAGGCTCACCTAGCTATCCAAACCACCTTGCAAGAGTTAACACAACAGAAGAAAACACAAGTGGAGAGCAACCAAAGGAGGAAGAAGAGAAAATTTCTTTTATTGATTCATCAAGAAATCTTCATACATGCCCAGCTTTAAGGCCTTCTAGGTTATGGCCAATTACAATACATTCAGTTACAAAGATCCAACAAAAAATTCACACTTTTAGTTCTACTCTCTAATCTTCTCTCTCTTAAAACTTACCTAAATCTAAGCCTAAATGTTGTATATATATTTTCCAAAATGGCTTAAAAAACATTCTAGAACATAGAGAAGCCACAAGTCAGCTCTCAGCAAATATAACTACCTATCCCAAAATTAAATGTGAGCAAAGTCAGCCCAAATAGGAATTTAACATAGATTACATAGCAAAAGAAGGATTTCCAAAACTGGCACTCAACATACACTAGGTAACTCAACACATGAAGAAACACTCAGCATGCATTGAGTAACTCGGCACATGAAGAAACACTCAACATACACTGGGTAACTCAGCACATGAAGAAATACTCGGCATGCACTGAGTAACTCGGCACATGAAGAAACACTCGGCATACATTGGGTAACTTAGCACATGAAGAAACATTCGGCATGCACTGAGTAACTTGGCACATGAAGAAACACTCGACATACACTGGGTAACTCAACACATGAAGAAACACTCGGCATGCACTAAGTAACTCTGCACATGAAGAATCACTCGGCACCAACTGTAGAATGGACAAAAATGAGCAGGATAACAAGGCAACCGAAGATGCTCCTACATCAGATAACCAGGGTTGAAAGAAATGATTCTCTTGAATCATTGAGATGTCCCAACCTGAGCTAAATCCAACTCAAATTGAGAAATCCATGAAGCATCTTTAATAGGTCTATTCTTCCACTTCACCAAATATTTATAGTAATCTTTTCCTCTTGTACTCTTGCCAACTCTCTGATCCAATATCTGTTCAACTTCCTCAATCTATTTCTTAGAATAATCATCTAGTATAACAACTTCATCCTCTAACTCATGATACTTATACAAATTAGCAATATTAAATATAGGAGATATATCCATGTCATCAGGTAACTCAACTTCATAAGAATTACCATTATCAAACTTCTTCAGGATCTTACAAGGTCCAAATTTCGTCATCTTCAGCTTGCTATATGTTCCAACTAGGAATCTTTCTTTCTTTAGATGAACTATCACTTCATCACCAACTTGAAAATTATGGTGTCTTCTAGACTTATCATCATTCTCCTTATACTTTTGATTGCTTTGTTCCAACCTTAAATTCACTTCCTTATGCAAGGACTCCATAAAATTAGCAAATTATTCTCTTGTAGTGCTTTTCTTTTCTTCACCAGCAACATCTCTCAAATCTGATATACCTCTCGAATGCATTTCGGTAACAATCTCAAAATGTGTCTTCCTTGTACTCCTATTCACAAAATTATTATATGCAAATTCAGCTTGTGCTAATACCATCTCCCAATTACTCGACTTATTCCCAACTAAAAATCTCAGCAAATTACCCAAGCTTCTATTCATAACCTCTATCTATCCATCTGTTTGTGGATGGAATGTAGAACTAAACTTCAATTTAGTACCCATCTTCTTCCACAAAGTCTTCCAAAAATAACCAACAAACTTACTGTCTCTATCTAAAATAATGCTTCTTGGTAATCCATGCAATTTCACAATCTCTTTAAAGAAAAGTTCAGCAACATGCTCAGCATCTGATGTCTTCTTACATGGTATAAAATGAGCCATCTTAGAAAATTTGTCCACTACAACAAATATGGAATCATACCCTTTCACTATTTTAGGCAATCCAAGAACAAAATCCATATTGATATCAGTCCATGGTTTCTCAGGAACAGTAATAGGTGTATACAAACCAGTATTTTGACTCACTCCTTTTGCAACTTGACAAACTCCACAACTCTTTACAAATTTCTAAACATCCCTATACATTTGTGGCCAATAATATTTCTCTTTTAGCAAACTCAATGTCTTACCAATTCCAAAATGTCTAGCTAATCCACCACTATGCTTTTCCTTAATCAAATTCAACCTCATAGGACTTCTAGGAATACATAAATGAATACCTTTGAACAACATACCTTCTTGAATGAAATACTCATCATACTTACTTATGTGATCTATCAGATTTGGTGCTCTACACTCTCTCCATGCCTCAGAAAAATCAAGATCAACACCATACAATTCTTTCATTTCACCCAAACCAAGAACTTCAACCTTCATTTCGGTCAACAAAGAGTGTGTTCTACTCAATGCATCAACAAATTTGTTAGTAACTCCACTCTTATGCTTGATCACAAATGTAAAACTCTACAAATACTCAACTCACTTCATATGTCTTTGATTCAATTTATGTTGACTTCCCAAGTATTGTAAAGCTTTATGATCAGTATACAACACAAACTCCTTAGGCATCAAATAATGTCTCCACTTCTTCAATGCTTGAACAATAGCATAAAACTCTTGATCATACACAGAATATTTTTTTTTAGCATCATTCAACTTTTCACTAAAGAAAGCAACTGGCTTACCTTCTTGAATTAATACAACTCCTATTGCATTACCACTTGCATCATATTCAACTTGAAATACTTTGTTGAAGTCAAGCAAAGCCAATATAGGTAATTCAACAACATTTTGTTTCAAAGTATTAAAACTCTTATCAGCTCCATGTGTCCACTTGAATTCCTTTTTGTTTTTCCTCATTGTTTCAGTCATAGCATTACAAACAACATTCAAATTCTTTATAAACTTTCTATAAAAACTAGCCAAACCATGAAATGATCTTACCTCACTCACATTCTCAGGTGTAGGCCATTCCAAAATTGCTTTAACCTTCTTAAGATCCATCTTCAAACCATCAACTAAAATCACAAATACCAAATACACAATCTCCTCTTGCATAAAAGAACACTTTTTTAGATTAATCAACAACTTTTCCTTTTTTAACCTCTGCAATACTTGTCTAATATGCTCAATATGTTCTTCCTTAGTCTTGCTGAATATTAGAATATCATCCAAATAAACAATCACAAACTTACCCAAGAATCTTTTTAGAACTTTATTCATCAACCTCATGAAAGTACTAGGTGCATTAGTCAGACCAAAAGGCATAACCAACCATTCATACAAACTATCTTTTGTCTTGAAAGCAGTCTTCCATTCATCACCTTGTATGATTTGGATCTGATGATAGCCACTCTTCAAATCAATCTTGGTAAAATACTTTGCTCCACTCAAACAATCCATTATGTCATCCGTCCTCAGCATAAGAAACCTATATTTCACTGTTATCTTGTTAATGGTTAGCAGGGGAATCCATCTCTTTCTTACTTATACATAAGGGTGACCTTTTCTTCTTTTGAGGTGACCCCTTGTCCTTTATCCCCTCCCTCTTTATTCCTCTTGTTTGTAGTTCCTTGTCACTCCCTCCATTCTTCCTCTTATTTTGGGCTTCTTGTTCTCTTGAACATTTAGGGAGTTGTTCACATGATTCATCATTTGGTTCTTCTACATCTTTCATTAGTTCATATTTAAATGGAATTATGGTTTCCTTCAACTTAGCCATCTATTAGTTTATCCATGTGCAAGTGAATGGTGTTAAACATGAATTATTATTGTGTCAAAACTTCATCTTTGTTCGACCAATCTATAGTAGGAATTACATTCTTTCTTGTTGTGTCATGATCATCTTAGAAATAACATCTTCATTTTCTTAAACCACCATATCCTAATATCTTAAATGCAATAAATTGGAGGGTATAGTAACTCAATTATATGAGTTGCTTCTATAGTTGGTCGATACTTTCATTCATACTAATTGTCAAAATACTCTCTTAAAAAATTTGAGCTTATGTTTGTTCTCTAATTATTTGCAGTAGAACAATTCTCTTTCCTAGATTTGGCTTGGGCTTGATCATGCAAGGACAATCTATTTCCGTGATGATATGCCATTGGCACCTTGTAAGCCTTTTTTCATTTTATATAAATTCTAACCATGATATTTTCATAGCTTTCTCATGTGAATGGCATAAATATTGGTATTGGTAATTTATTATGTAAATATTGAGGCTCTAGCTCAACAAGTTAATAAAGATCATTTAGAGGAGGGTCTCATCTATCTACCATTTCAAAATTTTAGAAAAATAGCATCGCACATAGATGCATAAGTTTCCACAATTCCTATCATCTATAATTTTTTTAAGAAAATAGGATTATATAGATAGATGCATGATAGGATCAAAATACATGTGTATGCTTGGTCTCAAGTCTTTAGTTTGATTTTTCCATGTTATTCTATTGTAATATTCCCTACCTTCCTTTAGCTGGTCAAATTTTTTCGTTTGAAACTTTTTGTTGGTTTTTGTGTACATTCTTTATCTAACCTTTCCCCTTTAAAATTTTTTACGCATGAGATCTTTAAAGAAAACACACTTCTCACAAGATTTTTACCCTCCAATTTACTATATTTAAGATATTAATATATTAGGATTTATCATGATCACCTTGGAAATAGCATCTAATTACCTTGGAATTTTTCATCTATTGCATCTACATTTTCTTTTCCATTGCTTATAAGAGTGTTTCAAGGTTGGGAACTTACTTCAAAATCCTTTGCATGGTTTAGAGGTAATTTCATTATGACAAAGGCTTCTTCAAGGGAATGAGCCTCGTGATTATGACATTTACATAGAAGCAAAACTTTCTTCTTCAGCTCCTTCCACTCAACTCTTCAAAGAAGTTATCCTTCCACCAATGAGAATAGCTACTACAAATTGTTGGGAGCCAATGGACCCTAAACCTATGCTACATTTTCTAGAGACATGGGAGAAGTTGATACCAAATTTAGTACTTCATAACATTCTATATCATATAGTGATGCATAAATTAACAACAACAATTGATACTTGGGATCCTTACAGGGAGACTAGGCTGATATATGCATGGTTACATCCTTGGCTTCCATTGTTGGGTAAGTGCATGGGACCTTTATATCCAACTATTTTTCATAAGTTGGGGAATGCACTTCATGCTTGGCATGCAAGTGATGCATCTGCATATACAATTTTATCACCTTGAAAAACTGTCTTTGATCCTGGTAGCTAGGAATAACTGATTGTTTTTTTTATGGTACCTAATCTTATGATAGTTCTAAAGGAATTTGTAATCATTTGTACTCAACCCAGCTAATCAGCAACTAGACCAACTTAACTAGGTTATGGCTTTCTTTTTTCTAAAAATATTTGCTATGACATGTTTTTGTAAAATTTCTTGCAAACTCTACCCATTTTTCGTGGTCTACATTATTTTTGTGTAGGATCTTGAGGTAATTCACTTAGCATGGGTTGAGTGAGTTTTATTATTTTATTATTTGGATTCTAGAATATCTATGCAATTGGATCAATTTTTCTAGTGTGAGCTAATATGTAATAAGCACCTTAAAAAATATCTCTCTAAATATATAAAGACTACAAGTTGTGTAATTTGTCATGTATTGCATCTACATTTGTTTTGTCATTGCTTATAAGAGTGTTTCAAGGTTGGGAACCACTTAAACATCATTTTCATGGTTTAGAGGTAATGTCATAATGGAAGAGGCTTCTACTAGGGAATGAGCCTCTTGATTATTGCATTTATACATAGAAGCAAAACTTTCTTATTCAACTCCTTACACTCAACTCTTCACTGAAGTTATTCTTCTAGCAGTGAGAATAGTTGCTATAAAATTCATGGGAGCCAATGGACCTTGAACCTATGCTATATTTTCTGGAGACATGGGAGAAGTTACTATAGGCTTCAATACTTAATAACATTCTAGATCATATAAAGATGCCCAAATTAATAGTAGCAATAGATACTTGGGATCCTCATAGGGAGACTCCAATACATGCATGATTATATCCTTGGCTTTCATTATTGGGCAGCATATGGAGCCTTTATATCCAACCATTCATTATAATTGGGGAATGCAGTTCATGCTTTGCATGCAAGTGATGCATCTATATATGCAATTTTATCACCTTCAAAAACTATATTTGATCTTGCTAGCAGGGAACTACTGATTATTCATTTTATTGTACCTAATCCAATGATAGTTCTACATGAATTTGTAATCAACCTAGCTAATCAACAACTAGACCAATTTAACTGGGTTATGGCTTATTTACTTCTAAAAATATCTTCTATGATATGTTTTTGTAAAATTTATTGTGAACTCTCCCAATTTCTTTCTGGTCTACATTATTTTTGTGCAGGATACTGAGGCAAGTCACTTAGCATGGGTTGAGTGATTTTTATTATTTTATTATTTGGATTCTGGAATATGCACGTAGTTGGATCAATTTTTTCTATTGTGAGTTAATATGTAATAAGTACCTTAAAAAGGATCTTTCTAAATATATAAAGAGATACATGTTTAGAAGGAAATTTAAATACATATATATTTAGAAGCAAAACAAAAGAACATTTACATAGGTACCTCTTCTCACCCTTGAGAAAATCGTAGAGTAAGGGCACATAGATCAAAAGGGCATGATATGGCAATGACATCACAGAGCAAGGGCACGAAAATGAAATATAGAGATCGAGGGCACAACAACAAAATGTGTCGATCACAAGAGTACAACAAAAAAATGCAAAGATCACAAAGGCATGACAATGTTCATAGCTTTCCACCCTTATTTGGAGCTCTCCAACTCTTTCGTGTACATCTCTCCACAATCAAAATAAATGAGGAATGATTTATGTCAATTTTTATTTTTTGGTTTATGCTCATGTAGGTGTTGCAATTATGATGCAAATGTCAGTATTGTGATGGCATTGGGGACAATCACTAAAAAAAATGAAAATAACCACAAATTACACTATTGTCATAATTTGACCCCAAATGTTGTAGTGAGTAGTGGTTCACATGAACTAATCTATCATGCGAATGATTGGAAAAATTAACATTCATTACATATACATGATGCTCATAGACATGAAGTAGTGAAACCTCCTAGGAGGCCACCCATTCTGGTACTACTCTAGCTCGAGAAATGCAACTAGAATGTTTCCTCCATGGTTAAACCACTTTGCTTGCAACCCCATTTGAAAAACCTCCAATACATGGTGTTTCTTATGAAACACTCATTAGAAAACCCTTAATCTCATCAAATGATATATTTTCCACAAAAAATCAAATTGTGATATTGGAAGTGTTACATCAATGTGGGGCTACAATATTGTTGTGGGGGGTGGGGAGGAGAGTGGGGGTAACAATATGAGTTTCAAGTGCAGGAAAAAAAGGGCCTCAATTTTAGGATGGTGATAGGGGTGTAGAGTGGGGGGAAGTGGAGAGGTTTCATAGTATACATATATGACTAGAAATACTAATTATGAAATGTGATTCACAAACCATAAGTTCAAATTTCAAACTTTAAGCTTCATAACCAATGACCATTGAACTTAGTAACATACTAATAGTAATTTCTAACATTATTTTACATTTAAGTTTTAAACATAATGATAATGATAAATAAAAAATATAAATCATACATAATTCCATGTAAGTATGCCATTGACTATCAAATGACAAAGATGAAAGATTCAAAATTCATTGTTCAATTTATAAATATGATATATCATAAAGATCAAGATGCTCATGATTACAATGAGAAGAGTAGCATGAAATAATGTATCATGGCCAAATCAAAGTGAGTGCAATACTACAATCTACAAAATGTCAATAATGAAAATGTAAGGGTGGGAGCTCTCTAATCATACCTTAAACCAAAGTCATCATCAGTAGAACTACTAGACTCCTCATGGGTAAGATAATATTTTAAAAAAAAAAAAAATTGCCTTTTCAACATAGGCATCAAACACACCCCACACACCCCTTGGAAGCGCCTGATGCACACTTATGCATGTACTTGTGCACCTTTTGGGTGTGTTAAATAGTGTAGCATTGCTCTAACAATGGTGGTGGAGTGAGGGTGTGTGATGTAACTTGCACCCAGTGCGCCAGGGTTTCACCCCACGTGCGTGCACCTAGATAACATTGGATATTGCTATTAGGATTCAACTATGTATTTTTTGAGTCAAACTCATTGACTAATGTTTCTTGAGTAGTGGTTCACATGAACCCATTTCTCATGAGAATGAATAGAACACTTAACACTCATTACATCTAGATGACGCTTATAGAGGTGAAGCATCAAAACTTCTTGGGAGGTAACCCATCCCTGTGGTATTCCAACTCAAGTAAAATTAACTATGAAGTTCTCTCCATGGTTAAACTCACTCTTCTATTTGCAAACTCACTTTCAATACCTTCAACAAGTGTTGTGCCTTATGAACAATTCATTATAAAATCCCTCAAACTTGTCAATATCTTTCTAAGGATGCATGCTAATTTATTCTCCAAACCCTACAAAATTTACATGACTCTAAGACATACTTCCATTCCATCCAATTTTAATTAAGATAGACAAAATATTTTTTTAAAGTTATAAATATAATTTCATAGAAAACTAGCACTTAACACCCTCATATAGGACAAATACTTCCCCTAATATTTTAGCAAAGAAACGTTATACTTAATACCCACCACACAAGACAAATCAACCTATCTAAATTAATTCATTTTCACAAGGAAAATTAATTAAGCTATATCTACCAAGTTAAAAAATTTATAGTAGAATAAGCATGTATTTGTATGAGAAGTCATCAGTCAAGAGTTGGGAAGTTACAAGACTAGAACAAATTCACAAAGACTAGGGTCTCCATGGATGTGATCCTTCTAAAAAATAGAGCTCTCATGAATATCTTAAAGGTGTTGGTCCTAGGAATTTTGTAGCCTAGTTCATCTAAAATTTTTGAATGTTGATATTTAATGAAGTTCTATTGTCTTAAATCAAACAAACTTTGATTTAAGATTTTTTAGCTCCTCTTTAGTGTGTTTTTCATTTCATGTTCAAATCTTTACCACACACTTAATATATTTTCTCTTCTTTATCTTAGGTGAAATTGACATAGGACCTAATTGATCCTCCTTGATTTCCATCAATCATTGAATCAATACCTAATCTGTGAATATCCTCTCTTCCTAGGACCCCAACACCCTAGATTGGATCTCCAGGTGATAGTTTGGGACACATACTCCATCATTAAACCTCTACTAGTCTAGAATATGGATAGGGAGACCCTGAAGGTCAACCTTCTCAACTAGGTTGTCCCAAGTCAACTTGGTCTAGATTAGGTTGACTCAGGTCCACCTGGTCCTAATGCTTCCGATGCTTTTAGGGTTGTAGTTGTTTAACACTCCTGTTAAATCCCGCTTGTATAGTTGACCCCGAGAGTGTAATTTTGTGATTATTTTGAAAATCAACTATAAAAAGGTATCCAATCCCTCATTTTAACATAACATGACATGAAATTATATGAGAGGAGAAAGGAGCAAGCAAGCATGGACACCCCAATCTGACTTAGAGCAATTGCAAGGTGGAACCAAAGGCTAGTTTCTAATTCTTCATTGCAAGTGAGGCTATCATTCTTCTATCAAGCATTCAAAGGAAAATATATCAAACATGGAGTTGCAAACATATCTTGAAGATGCTTAGAGTACTTTATCTTTCAGGGTTTGGTATGATTTCTATATTTTTTTTAGATCCGATTCTTTACACCTTCATACATTTACATACATGCACACTTACATGCTAGGGTTTCACTCATAGAGTAGATTCTTAGCATTTTAGCATCTTTATATTCTACATCTACAAATCTAGGGTTACACACATTCACAAATACATATGCCATTTTTCCTAATGATTGTTCGTGGAGGTGGAAATCACTAAAGTAGGGGGTTGACTAAGGTAGACCCCTTTATAGCCACCTACACACACACACACACACACACACACACAAATTGTTATATAGATTTGTAGGTTGGGAGGGAAAGGGATTACAGAGCTTGAACCTATAGTGCAATAGCTTTATGGAATCATCAGTTTCAAAGTTGTGGACTTCATCAACTTGGTTGTGGGACATCTTTCCAAGTCGACCTAGTGCTCCAATCTTAGATTCTGGGGAGATTAATAAGTTTTATTCCTTTCAACATTTTATTCTGAGATCCATAGTTAGAATTTTAGAAACATATCAAATCTAAGAGTTCTAGAGAAAAATAACATCTTCCACTACACATTTCCAAATAAGTACTTCATCTCTCAATTTCCATCTTAGCATACATTTACTTTGAAATCTCTATTGGACTATTTGTGTGTATTTCAAATCTAGATTTGTCATATCTTATATTTACATTGCATGAAAGAGAACTTGCTAATGTAATTCCTTGACGAGTTTCTAAATTTTGTATTGGCATCCCTTTATCTTCTTGGGATTTTGCTAATCAAATTTAGGGTTTATTGAGGGTTGTGCTTGGAAGCCTTTCTTTCTCTTGTATTGAATGGTTCAAGGAAAAATTGTTTAACTCGCTTAGTCTTGTTTGCATTATTTGACAAAGTCCTTCCCAAGGAAAGGGAATTTGTAGAAGAAAAGGTGGGTGATTTGGGAAATGGCTTATCATAAGAATTTTTTAAAAAAAGATACAATAATAGAGTGATTGAACACTCTTTTTCAGTACAAGATTTAGTTCTTTATGAGAATCAAAGGAATGCAAATTAATTACCAAGTGAGAAAGGGAAGTTTAGTCCTAAGTGTCTAGGTCCTTATGTTATCACATAAGTATATGGATTTGGGGCATATAAATTTACTAATATGAATGGTGTACCTTTTTAAGGAACCTATTACTATTATGCATTTATTACATTACTACATGTTATCATTCATTCATTTCACATGTTTTATTTTATTTTCATTTGTAATTAGTTATAGTAAATTAATCAAGGAAAAGGAATAGAAAAACATGTCCATCATATATATCATCAAACTATTTTGGTATAGAGAAGAAGGCACTAGATACAAAATGTGCTCGATATCAAAATGGTGCAATCAAATCTCATCCACAGAATGGTGAGATCTTGATCCCTCCCCTCTATTATGTGATGAAGGGGTTGTCCTCTGAGTCATGGATACATATGTATGACTCCTAGAGGTACTCTATTTGATCAACTATGTGATCTACACTAGTACTCTTGTAGCTCGCCGATCTATTGATCTAGTTGCTCTCATATCAACTATAGCTCTACAACTATAGGTTTAAGGACGTTTGAATGGCCTCTGAGGTATCATCTCCTCATGTACTAGACTATAAAGTGGATGGAATCCTTTCTTCTATTTCCATGTCCACAAGGATATCTCCCACAAAGGATTTCCACAGCTTTGTACTTGTTGCATAAATACAATTTTCATTGGTCATATATTTAGGATCATTACTTATGCATCCATTCTATATCACTTTTTCATACCTGGATCTCCTTCCTAGAACTTGAGATCTATGTCCTAGAAGTGGGTAGCTAGTGGTGGATGACTAGAATCTCCACATTCTTCTTGTATGGTCTTAAGAGGAGTAGTCTTGATATGATCCCATGGTGTGTGTGACCATAGTGGTCTGGCAGCTACAAGAGATGAAATCCTCTCCTATTCTCTCCCACCTGCTATTAGTGTATCCTCCTCACCATCATCATCATCATCATCATCTCCATCATCTCCTCATAATAATTTGTACTATGGATCTACTTCACCTATAGCATAGTCATCTAGGAATATCACTCTGACACTATGAACACTAAAGCATCATAGGTAGTCTCTAGATACTCCTACATCCTCCAATATAGGGGGCACCTCTATGTCATTTGGACCCTTAGTCTCTATCACTGTAACATTAGCTACTATCAGTAATTATCTAGTCCTAGGAATATGGATATCTGGGTATGGATGGAGGAGAATCTTGTTGAATACTAGACTACCACATCATTCTATCATAATAGTAGGGAACTACTATGTACTTGTGCCTACCCTCTAGAACTCTTTGTCTTTGTATTCACCTTATTTGTACTGCTAAGTCTAGCCATGCTATCATGAGATGGTAGGGTCTCCATGTAACATCGGTGGATTGTAACTGGTCAAATTTGATCCTCCAATATAGTATATCTCCAAAGTACTAGGAATGGCTAAGTGCTTAATAATATACTCTTGGTGACTCTTTTGGTATCTAAGTCAAAAACTTCAATGGCCTTGTGCATGTGAAATTCTCGGAGGCCCAAACTTGTAAGAGTTTACATGTCATAAGACTAGCTTGTTGATATCTCACAAACTTCCCTCACTCATAGAAAAAATGTGCTATCATGTTATGTCCCCATGCATATAGTGTCAACTCTCTCTCCACATGTCTGACTATATGTACTAAAGGAGTCAAGAATAACATACCCTTTGTATCGGGTATGAAAGTAGTGCCTATGACGCATAGCATAATCTTCCTTAGAAGAGGCATCCATCCTAGGATGATGCTCTTCAAGTAGGCACACTTGGTATGATATATATCTCTCTTTGTATGGCATATACCCATATAGTAATTAAAATCTATCATAATCTCTATGCATCATCTTTGTCCTCAGGGTATCACTATAGGTCCCCCGATTGGAAGGCGTAGAATTCAATATGCATTCTCCAATGTGACTGTCATCTCTCCCACTAGTAGGTGGAAGGAACATGTAGTCTCATCCCATCTCTCCATTAATTCTAACAACATACATCTATGGAACCTCACATGTGGTTGTTGTTCTACCTAGTACAACCCCATATCCCTAAGTATCTGGATATCTATTCCCAGATCCTAGATATGCTCTTAGATGTATATCATAACATCTGACATGTAATGCTCCCTCATAACTAGTGGATCCCATAGAAAAATCAAACAAGAGATCTATCAGTCTATTTGATACACCACCTAGTCTGCATCTTGACTACATCGACCTGGTCAACTTCCTTAGGACTAGGTTGACCTCCCTAAGGACTAGGTCAACCTACCTCTAGACTAAGTTGACATACCCCTTGGACACCCTATATTCCTTGTGGACTAGGTTGACCTCCTACTAGGGACCTTACAAATCACTCCTACAACTAAATTCTATGACTATGGAAAGAAGAAATGTGAAAGATGGGTCCAATGTGTACCTCCTCAAGCACAACACCATCCAACACATCCTATCAAAGCATATCCATCAATGTGGGTTGTAGTGGCTTCATCTTCAACATCTCCCTTCTTCTTCTCTCCTTCAAGCACAAGGTAACAAATGATCTTTCAAAAAGTAACTTGGACTTATATAACATAATTTTAGGTTACATTTTGAATATGTTTTACAAAACCCTAATTTAAAAGTATTGTATCTATTCACTCTTCTTGTGATATCTTGAGTTGTGTAACTCTAATTTCCTCACTGTAAGATGTGTTGGAGTCATGATTTAGCTATCTAAGATCCTCCTAAAACATTCAGAGTCAACATAGCATTGTTTTGAGGGCTTTTTTACATCACTTCCTATTCATAGTTTGTTGCATTTATTGTGATCCCTTGTTTCACATTTTCTAATGTGCAAGATGAAACAATGGGGGCATGGCTATATGTGAGCTTTACCATCTTTCTATAGTAAGTCCTAGGTGATTTCAAATTATCACTGACTTGTGCTTTGCAGGATGTGGTTATTAATGTTTTCTTGCAAGATTTGCACATGTCATATCCTTTTTTTCAAGTTATGTTTATATTTCTTACTTTAACCCACATATGCATGTAGCGTCATATTTTGCTAAAGTGGGGGATAAATGTATCATCTTAAATTAAACACACTTTAATTTAAGACCTTTTAGCTCCTCTTTAGTGTGTTTTGCATTTCATGTTCACATCTTTAGGACACAATTCACATATTTTCTCTTCTTTCTCTTAGATGAAACTAAGATAGGACCTAATAGGTCATCCTTGATTTCACTTAATCATTGAATCCATGCCTAATATGTGAGTATCTTCTCTTCCTAGGACCCCAAAACCCTAGATCGGATATTTGTGTGACAATCTGGGACACATACTCCATCATTGAACACCTACTAGTTTGGAATCTAGATAGGGAGACCTGAAGGTCAAGCTTCTGGACTAGGTTGACCCAGGTCGACCTAGTCCTAGTGCTTTTGATGATTTTGGGCTTTTAGCTATTTAACACTCCCACTAAAATACCACTTGTACAATAGGCCCCAATAGTGTAATTTTACGATTATTCCAAAAATCCACTATAAAAAGGCATCCAATCCCTTATTTGAACATAACATGACATGACATGGTATGAGAGGAGCAAGGAACAAGCAAGCCTGGACACCCCAATCTGACTAGAGCAATTGCAAGGTGGAAACAAAGGCTAATTTCTTATTCTTCATTGCAAATGAGGCTATCATGTTCTTCAATCAAGCATCTAAAGGCAAATATATCAAATAGGGAGTTGCAAAGGGATCTTGAAGATGGTTAGAGTACTTTAGCCTTGGGGGTTTGGTATGATTTCTACATCATTCTTCATATCTTATTCTTTACACCTTCATACATTTACATACATGCTCACTTACATGCTAGAGTTTCACTCACGAAGTAGATTCTTAGCATTTTAACATCTGTATAATCTAGATCTACAAATCTAAGGTTATGCACATACACACAACATTTTTCCTAGCGTCCATTCATGGAGGTGAAAATCACCAAAGATGGCGATTGACTAAGACAAACCCCTTTATAGCCACCCACACACACAAAATTGTTACACATTTGAGGGTTGGGAGCGAAAAGGATTACAGATTTGGAATCTATTGTGCAAGAGCTTTTTGGAGACGTTAGTTTTGGAGTCATGGACTATGCCAACATGGTTGTAGGATGTGTTTCCAATTTGAACTAGTCCTCCAGTCTCAGATTTTGGGGGGATTTTTGGGTTTATTCTTTTTGATATTTTATTGCGAGATCCATGATCAAAAGGTCAGAAACAGATCAGATCTAAGAGTTCTAGAGAAAAAAATACATTTCCCACTACGCATTTCCAGATAAGTACTTCATCTCTTTTTTTCCCTCTTAGCATACATTTACTTTCAAATCTCTATTGGGCTATTTGTGTATTTTAGATATATATTTGCCATATCTTATATTTACATTGCATGAAAGAGAACTTGCTAGCGTACTTCCTTAACAAGTTTCTAGATTTTGTATTGGCATTCCTTTATCCTTTTGGGGTTTTGCTAATCAAATTTATGGCTTATCGAGAGTTATGCTTAGAAGCCTCTCTTTCTCTTGTATTGAATGGCCCGAGGAGAAATTGTTCAACTTGCTTAGTCTTTTTTGCATTGTTTATCATTGGCATTTTGTTTGCTTAGTCTTGCTTAAAATAATATAATGAATTGACGCACATCATATTTCCTTACAATATAAAAATTGTTGAGAAGACACTTTCCTGTATTTAATAATCAAATTAAAAATCAGAATATAAATCACATCTGATTGCTTAAGCAACAAACAGGGCTACTCTTTTTAAGTCAATGGAATTGGCATAAACCATATTTCATTATGATGAAAAAGGAAGAAATTATCTTACATTTAATAATCAAATTAAAAATCAGAGTATAATTATGCTTTGGAATTTGAAAGTAAAAATTCAGGAAGAAATTATCTTACATTTAATAATCAAATTAAAAATCGGAATATAATTATGCTGTGAAATTTTGAAGTAAAAACTCAGAAAAATATATATGTCGACAGAATCCCTGCATTGACAATTCTCAATAAATACAAAAAGTGGGTTCTCTCTGATTAATATAATTGTATTCTAAGAATCCATGCGTACGAATGTGAAGAAATTGGTACTTGGGCATACGACATCCAATCGGTTTCATTCACTTAAAAAAACCAAAGAGCTTGGTCAATCTTTCATAAACAAGAAAAATGGCGGCCCCACTGTAAAGGAGCAGTTATTTTCCCGGCATGTGAGAAATGAAAAAGTAAAAGTCAACGGACACATTTCTCGTCATAACCAGAAGGACAACATAAAAAAACCATAACCGGAGAAAAACAGGATCATACAGCAGCAAAATTTGGAATTTGGGAAATGTTTGAATGGGAAACTGCATTTGCATGTCTTCTTCCAACACCCACTTCAAGCAGACGGCCAAAGTGATATATCCAGATGGGAATGTGAAGGAATTCAGTGAGCCCATCAGAGCAAAGGAGATTCTGGTGCAACATCCTTCCCATTTCATTTGCCATTCGGATTGTGTGGACGTTGGGAAATTCATGGATCCTGTTGATTCAGAGGCCGAATTGGAATTGGGGGAAGTTTATTTTGTGCTTCCTCTGAGGAAATTGCAGTATGCTGTTTCCATGGCGGACATGGCTTCCATGCTCTTCACTGCCAATTGTGCCTTGAAGAGCAACAATGGCGTGTTCTACAGAGTCCTTCCCGAGGAAAGGAGAGTTGCAGAGGAAGAGGTGGGCGATTTGGGAAATGGGTTGTCAGGGGATGCATCAAAGACGAAGCTTGAAACGATCAGAGAGGGAATTGTTTTGTGATGAATGGAATATGATTCATTGATTTAGGAGGATCTCAACGAAGCTTGAAACAATCAGAAAGGGAAAGAGAATTGATTTGTGATGATTGCAATACGTATTGATTTCAAATTGCAGTGTTCTCGATTGAAGAACGTTTTTGTATGGTGATCATGAGGATGGTTGGATCAAGGTCGTACTTTTAGCGGGATTTCATCACAAGCTTGCTTCAATTCGGCTGGTGTGGAATCTGGATATGGGTGATCTATCACAGGTGCTATTTATTTATCAAGTCAATGCGAGCCTTGTGGTAATGGCGTGCATAGTTTTTAGGTCTTTAATCTTGCAGGGGGATCGATCTGACGACCGCTGAATTTTTCACTTTCATCTGTCGATTCCTGTGAGTAGCTCTTATTGCAACTTTTTGATATTGGAGGCAGAAGTTTTAGAAATTCCGAGCCAATAAATCTTTGGCTACTTGTTTTTAGGTGATTTAGATTTTTAGAAATGAAATTTACAGGTTTTGGATATGATTGTGGAGTAGTTTTTCGTAGTCATATAGTCATATATTGGACTCTTGGAGCACATTCTATTATCTTTATTATTGTGAAGGACAATTGTTATAGAATTATATTTAAAACAATTTTTATAAAAATTTAGGAATATTAAATATTTCTTAAAATCGGCTTGGACTTAATGGTATCAATTATTGCCAATTTCTATGGGTAATTTTAATTATAGTTTTTAAATATTGGAGCCAGTCTTTAAAGTTTGAATCCAAGACTCTTTAGTTGGGGGTTTTCATTTGATTCAAAACCTTAGAAATAAAATTGATAGAGAGAATTATAGTGTTTATACATAAGAATGTGAATAATGTTTTGGATCACATTCTATTATCTTTCATCATAAGAAATAAAATCATGTACAGTTATATTTAAAGCAATAGATTTTAGAGATATTAAATGTTTTTAAAATTTTAAGATATACTTAGTTCTTGCAATTTAATATTATATATAATTAAAGTATAATTGTATATAGTTTTATAGTGGACATGCTATTTATATGTAAGAGTTAAAATGCAATCGAAATGTTTTTTTTTTTTGCCAATATATTGAAACAAGTTTAGGAAAAAAAATTTATAAAAAAAGCGAAGTAGGCATATGATTGAAAATGAATTAGATAGTAATAAACCTATTTAATTAAGTAAGCAATAAAATGTGAATTTTTTTTTATGGGTAAAAGGAAAATGCTCTCTCTATATATATTCTATTTCAAAAAAAGTTTTTACATTTGTTTTTAACCCTTTTCAAAGTGCAGGCACTACAAGGAAATGAACGGGGAAGAAAATCCCCAGTAATGCCCAAGACCGAAGTCCTGTTGTAGAAAGTACAAATGCCCCACAAATTATTGGGGTCATTAGGAGGCATACCTCCTTCTTACATAGATATTATTTATACATTGAAAAAACCCCTTAATTGGGATTTGCATATTCTACTTGAGATTAGGAAGCTTATGAATACACTTATTTTATTGTAGTCTTGATTTTCAAAACACATCTTATTTTGTTGCATTTTTAAAAAAAATTGTTCCTCCTTGGTGTCGTATTATGATTTTGAATGCTTGTGAATGCTTAGCTCCCATCACTACAGTCATATCTTTAAACTCAATTTTAATTATTAGTTTTCAAAATGTTATTGAAATAAAAATCCTTTTTGGAAAATTCAGCCATACAATAGCATTTATTAAGGAACTCACATCTTTCCTCCTCTTTAGCTTATGGTGAGATAGCCAAATTACTTGCCAAATACAGGGTTATCTCGGCCTTAAGATTTATAAAACAATATGCTATTAACCTAATAAATACTTTGGTGAAATAATTATTTATTTAGTTTTTCTATTATTTTAATTTTTATAGCCTTATTTTAACATTCTTGGCTTAATGCCCTTATTAATTCAAATACATCTTTTATATTAAAAAAATGTGATGGATAGATATGTTTATCTGATAGGTCAGGTAAGTGATACTCAATTTTATCCCCTGCATGTCTTTAATAGATATGATATTTTGATCGAGTGATGTCTATAATATAAACAAATATATCTTAATTGTTTCTCCATATCTTGAATCTATTGTATATTTATGAACATTTTTGGCTTATCAGATTGTATTAATACTATTGTCTTATGCTAAGCACCATGTTTACAATTTTAATTAGATGTTCTTTCAATGAAGTTTGTAATTTTTGTCAACATACTAATGTTATTTCTTAGTTTGATGTGTGCACCATATTCAATACCTTTTTAAAATCATTTTAGAATAGGTATGACTAGTACGAAGGTGAACTTGATTCACCATTCTCTATTTTAACATTAATAAATCCTTTAGCATAATCTGCATAAATTAACCTTGTTATCCAAATTCAAATCTGAAGTCATTCCTATTAAGTCAACAATATTCATCAATTGAACATTTAAGACTCATTGAAACAACCATTCTATATGGTTCTACCTAAATTTACCATTCTTAACTTGGTGCAAATTAATTGGAAAATAGACAAGATTACAACAACACACAGAATTAGATACAAAGATTAATTCCAAGGCTATGTGCAGGATCATGGTGTGCCAAAAAGTAGCAATATAAAAACTTTGTAGTTTTAAAACATCTAAAAGCACTTCAAAATTTGTTCTAACTTTTTTTCTAACCATCTTTGTACCAAAGCAAAAAGTTGATACCTTGCCTAATTGGATACCCAATCTCATATTGGATATCCAATATTATCAAGTATCTGGTATTACATTTGGTACCTGGAACCTATGACTACAAAATAAAATTAAACAAACCCATGAATATCATTTTCATTTTTACTTTTATTATTTTTGGCCCCCCATTTTGCGTATATGATCTGGAATCAGGTACATTATTTTGTCCACCTTCAAACATCAAAGGTATGTTAATTTTTTTTGTTTTCTTGATTGTTTTCATTGTTTATATTCAAAATTAAGTCTTTTTAATAACAATCATTTTTTTTTTCATTTTAATATTTAACTATGAATACAATTAGTAATTTTTTAATTCTTGCAATTTAATAGGCACGAATGACATGATAACATTGAGCCACAAAATGATGTTCCTCGAAACCCTATGCCAAATGTTCCACAACCCCATCAAAGTCCTCAATCTCCACTGAATGATCCACTACCCCTCAAAACCCTCCTTGGATTTAAGATATGATACAAGATAATCTTACAAAACTGAGAGGTTTTCAAGCTACATATAATAATATACCTACCTTAGCTCCCATGTTGTGGACACATTAAACACCAAAGTGGATAATATTTAGACACTTATTGAACAAAAAAATATTTCTCTTTACTGGTATGAGCAAATGCGTTCCTTATTTGATGATAGGTTGGATTGTGATGAGGTTATGACCCTAAACATAACCAAAGATGATATAGTTAACCTTTTTGTGAACCAAAAAATTGACAAAAAAGTGGATCACACAAAACCCACATTATTAATTAAAAGGTGCACAAATGAGGCTATGTGTGCAAACTTTTGGGGACCCTAGGTGGATGGTTTTTGACAAACCACCACATAGCCATTTAGAGGTCTCATTTTATTTCATTAAAAAAATGTATGCTAAACTTTTGTTGGGCCTCAAATTGAACTACTAGACCATGATGCCCAACATGGGTGTAGGAGGAGGAGCTCCCCAGGATAGACCCTTTGTCCAGTGGAAGAAAGTTGGCATAGTCCCCAATACTGATGTCTCCCCCCTCCTCCATTGTAGCATCTTGATATCAATACACAAGCTAGCTCTTAGACTTTTAGAGCCATCCATAGATTAAGTACATTAGTGAGCACATCACATGTTGTGTGAACTATACTTGCATAATGTGCAAGAATTTTTGTTATAATCCCATTGGTGATCATTATGAGTATTATTTTATATTTGGGGAGGAGGAAATAGCACACGTGGGTCAAATATTGTAGACCCTAATGTGAGAGAGGAGGAGGGGAATGCAGAGCCATGGGCTCCTTTTGCATTGATAAGTGTATAATTGTTTTTGGTACACCATAATTGATTTAAAATTAATCTTTATAGTAGAATCATTTTAATAGCTACACATTTATACATGTATGTGATCTTCAATCATGTTCAGTTAATGACTGAAGAGAATCTCATAAATGTTGATGATGTCACACTCTTAGCTATTTCATTTGGCCTCAAGATATCTATAGTACATTATGATGTCTTCTTGTTTCTTTTCTATTTGAAACTGAAGCATACATGGTTTTTCATTTTTCTTTTATCTTCTAGGTATCACCTATTAGTTAGGGGTAGAGTGTAGGGCATGAGCCATAGTGCACTGACAAGGGAAAGTTAATTAGCCATTTTTATTGAAGTGATTAAATATAGATGCACACTTGTATCTTGTTTGTGCCAATGAAATTTAATTACATTCTTTATTGATCATATGGGTCAAAAGGGGTTATAGGTCCCTTCCGAGACATTTCATGATAACATATGTCCCTAGGAATCCTAGGACCCCTAGGGACATATTTCATTTGTTCATATGGTTCTAAAGGGGTCACATGATAACCTATGACCCCTTTCGACACATTTCACGACAACATATGTCCCAAGGAGTCCTAGGACCCCTAGGGACATATTATAAATGTTCATATGGGTTGAAATAGGTCATAGGATAACCTACGATCCCTTTTGAAATATTTTATGACAAAATATGTCTTGAGTTATCCTAGGATTCCTAGGGACATATTTCATTTGTTTCTATGGGTTGAAAGGTGTCTTAGGATAACTTATGACTCCTTTCGACACATTTCATGACAACATATGTCCATAAGGTTCCTAGGACCCTAGGGACATATTATAACTATTCATATGATTCGAAAGAGATCATAAGATAACCTATGACCACTTTTGATATATTTCATGACAACATACATCACCAGGGGTCCTAGGATCCCTCGAGACAAATTATAATTGATCATATAGGTCCAAAGGGGTCATAGGATAACTTATGACCCCTTTCCACACATTTCTCAAAAACATATGTCCCTAGGAGTCCTAGGACCCCTAGGGACATATTATAATTAATCATATGGATGAAAAGGGTTCATAAGATAACATGTGACCCTTTTCAACACATTTCATGATAACATATGTCCCTAAGAGTCCTTAGACCCCTAGGGATCTATTTTATTTGTTCATATGGGTCAAAAGAGATCAAAGGATAAACTATGACCACTTTCAACACATTTCATGCCAACAACTATCTCTACAAACCCTAGAACCCCTATGAACAAATTATAATTATTCATATAGGTCAAAAGGGGTCATAGAATAACCTATGACCTCTTTTGACACATTTTATGACAACATATGTCCCTGCGAGTCCCAGGACCCTTAGGGACATATTATAATTGTTTATATGGGTCAAAATGGGTCATAGAATAACCTATGACCTCTTTTGACCCATTAAATGACAACATAAGTCCTTAGGTGTCCTAGGACCCCTAAGGCCATATCATAATTGTTCATATGACTTGAATGGGTCCATAGGATAACCTATGACCCCTTTTGACACATATCATGACAACACATGTACCTAGTGGTCCTAGGACACTTAGAGAAATATTATAATTGATTGTATGGGTTGAAAGGGTTCATAGAATCACCTATGACCCCTTTTGAAAAATTTCATGACAACGTATGTCCCAAGGACACATTGTAATTGTTCATATAAGTCAAAAGGGTTCTCAAGACAACTTGTGATCCCTTTCAACAAATTTTATGACAACATATGTCCATAGGGGTTCTTAGACCCATATGGACACATTATAATTGTTCATATCGATTGAAAGGGGTCATAGGATAATCTATAACCTCTTTTGACATATTTTATGACAAAATATGTCCCTAGGGGTCCTAAGACCCCTATGAACATATTATAATTGATCATTTGGGTTGAAAAGGGTCATATGATAATCTATAACCCCTTTCAACACATTTCATAACAACATATGTCCCTACGGGTCCTAGTAACCCTAGGGATTTACTTCATTTGTAATATGGGTTGAAAGATGTCATAGGATAACCTATTACCTCCTTCAACACATTTCATGGAAATATATGTCCCAAGGTGTCCTAGGACCACTAGGGGATATTATAATTATTCATATGGGTTGAAAGGGGTCACAAGATAATCGATGATTCCTTTTGACACATTCAATGATAACATATGTCCTTAGGAGTCCTAGGACCCATAGCGACATATTATAATTATTTATATGGGTCATAGAATAACCTATGACTCCTCTCAACACATTTAATTATAGCATATGTCCATATGGTTCATGGGACCCCTACGAACATATTATAATTGTTCATATGGGTCAAAAGGGGTCATAGGATAACGTATGACCCCTTTCGACACATTTCATAACAACATATGTCCTTAGGGGTCCTAGAACCCCTAGGGACATATTATAATTGTTCAGATGGGTTGAAAGGGATCATAGGATAACCTATGACCCCTTTTGACATATTTCATAACAAAATATGTCCCTAGGGGTCTTAAGACCCCTATGAACATATTATTTATAATTAATCATTTGGGTTGAAAAGGGTTATAGGATAACCTACAACCCCTTTCAACACATTTCATAACAACATATGTTTCTAGGATTCCTAGGACCCCTAGGGACCTACTTCATTTATTCATATGGGTCGAAAGGGGTCATAGGATAATTTGTTATCCATTTCAACGCATTTCATGATAACATGTCTGTAGGGGTCCTATTAGAAATGGGTCAAAAGGGGCCATATGATAACCTATGACCCCTTTTAACCTATTTCATGATAGCATATGTCCCTAGGGATCCTTAGACCCCTAATGACATATTATAATTGATCATATGGGTCAAAAGTGGTTATATGATAATCTATGATCCCTTTCAACCTATTTGATAACACCATAAGTCCTTAGGGGTCTTGGGACCTTGAGGGAAATATTATAATTTCTCATATGGGTTGAAAGGGGTCAAAGAATAACCTATGACCACTTTCGACACATTTCTTGACAAAATATGTCCCTAGGGGTCCCAGGATCCCTAGGGACATATTATAATTGATGATATGACTCAAAAGGGGTCATATGATAAGCTATGACTGCTTTTGACATATTTCATGACAATGTATGTCCCTTGAGGTCGTAGGACCCCGAGGGACATATTATAAATGTTCTAATGGGTAAATTTTTTTCTTAGAACGACATATGACTCATTTCAACACATTTCATTACAAAATATGTCCCTAGGGGTCCTAGAACTCTTAGGGACATATTATATTTGTTCATGTTTAAAAGAGAATATTTTGAAGTGAAGAACCTACAATGGAACAATCATTATTTTTTCAATGATGTCAAACCTACTACTTGTTGGTGAGACAATTTCTTTTTGGTTTGAAAGCTATCATTTAGTTGATTGATGAAGAGGATTTGAAAAGAGGACATAACAAGAGCACCTAGAGAAATGTTGAGTTATTTAGTGTATAAAAGGAGCACTAAGACCAAGTAAGACATTTTTACTATAGTGTATTGTTTATCTATTTAAAATGTGAAATGAAAGATTACTTAAGTTAAAACTAAAAGAAGATCAAGTAAGAAAAGTGTATGCATAGCCTTGTCGAGCAATCAGTGCAAGTTGAGTAGAAATTAATGGAAACCAATTAAAAATTCATAGGTCTCGAGAAAAGAAGACAAATAGTGCAAGTCGAGTGACTGTTAGTATATGTTGAGCAAAGTTTAGTTGGTCTTGAGCATTAGTAAGCTTTAGTGTTTGCCGAGTGAACCAGTGTTAGCTGAGTGACAAAACACTATAGATGCCAAGTGATAACAAACAATGTTAAATCAAAGATTTGACAAATCTGAGCTAGCTAATTTTATTTCTTGAATTATGTGAAGCATGTGGAAGATAACTATGATGACCTGGTGGCATAGAATTCAAGGTAAACCATTTTGAGGCAAATTCAAGGAAGATTGTAGAGGAACCATATAGAAAAGTGGGTAGATTCATTGAATCTTACCTAACCCTAAAATGGACAATTGTGTTTAAGTGGCAAAAGATCTAAATTTTGATGTAGAGCCTCACCTGGGAAAACTTAGGAGGAAATTAACGAGTATGTACACCAAGTTACGGTGCCAAAAACATGACACATAAAGTTTTTTTTTTAAATTTTCAAAAGCACGTATGTGCTATAGTGTACGCACTTTTGAAAAGTAAGAAATTTTATAAATGGGCTACAAAATTGTGGTCTATCTTATTCTTTTTTCATTTCTCCTCACAATACACATGTAGATTGAAGAAATTGAAGAATTTTGTCACCTACCTCCTCAAAATGGCTCCTCGTTGCCGAAGTTCAAGATTCAGATCACATCATATGTTTTCTACTCTTGTTTTTGCATTGTTTTGTGTTGCTAAATAGATTTTTTCTTTTTTTATTATGAGTCTTGAATGCCCAAATTATGAATAATATCAAATTACAAGCAGTTGAAAAGCCACTTCTAGATAGATTGGCTTTTCTCTAAATTAATAGGTATAGTTCCCTATGGTGGATTTGCAACAAATTATGTTTTATTCCTAAAACTAATATGGGGGTGTGTTCTTGACCCAAGAATAGAATAGGTAAAATCGAACCAGACCTAATAGAACCTAGCTCAAGTAGAAAAAGGTTTTTGAAGAATTGATTAAGTTTGTGGACCCACACATCTTATGAACTCAAAAAGCTTAATGACTTAAAATAGCATAACAACTAATACTGAACTGAATTAACTAGAATTTGAACTACAAAGAAGAAGAAGTAGTTAACTAAAAGGGGAAAATGTTTAAGAGATTCCTCTTTGAACATGCAATGACACTACTTATCACATCTATTCGCTACCTCAAAATAGGAGAATGAAACTAAATTCTTTCCTTGCTTCAATCTAGATAAAAGAGAAAACGCATAACTAACAACTAACAGAAATGGAACAGAAAATAGTTGATACAAAATGCCATTCAATTGACTCTGCAACATCAAGTAATTCACACCAAAAATTTTCCAACCTTTTATTAGTCTTTCAATTTCATACATATAGGATTTTGATATGACCGTTACAATAGAAGTTCAATCAATTCATCTCCTTAAAGAATTACAAATGGCAAGAAACTAGTTTGTCGTATTGCAATAATTACATAAGAAAGTGAAAAGGGGGCGAAATGTGAATCACTTCATCTTCTTCTCCTTTGCTAATTTTATTCTATAGGCCTTAACAACTATGATTGGGATTAGCTCTTCATACCTAGGCATGTGTATGTTGGTGTATCTCAAGAGCCACTTAGAATGCTCCCTAGCCAACTCTTTCATAGCATTCAATTGATTTGGAAATTCCTCTGTTGCCACGTGTATGCATCCACTGAGTTTTTGGAGTTCCACAACTCTGTTTTGATTACTAGAAGATACATCAGTCAGACTATCTAAGAATTTTGAGAAATTCTCCTTCATGATGTTTATCCGAATCAGTCCTTTCCCTTGGCCACTAGTCTGTGACTTTGTATGTAATCCCCTCATGAGTTCAAATCCTCTGTCTTGGGTCTTCTTCACTTTATCCTCTATTTCCTTAAGTCCTTTTTCTACTAATAAGATCATTTTTGACTTGAATTGCATTCTCTAAAGCCATTCGAATATAGGTTTCTCTCCCTTCAACAAGATTTTTGCTTCAATAGCTTCCTTTGCCTTCATTTGAATGATCATATTTAGAAGAGAGATACAATTGTCGCTCTTTGCTCTTTCTTTGGCCAAAGTATTGCTATTTTCTAAGATGTTATCCTTCTTAGTTTCTAATCTTAAGATAAGATTTCCAATTTGTTCTATAATAGAGACTCCCTCTAATTTGAGCTTCCTAGTCCAGTCTTTACCAATTTGGCTAAATTGCCTATCTTCTTGAAGTTGAGAGATAAGTGCTTAAACTTCGACAATAGTAGGATTTCTTGTTATTGATACTTCGGAGATAGTTGCCAATGGAGTGACCAATTGTCTAATGAATCTGTTCAACTCTTTTATCTCAACCTTTATCCTAACTTTTGACAACTTCAGGTTCTCCAATTGTCCCTCAATTACTTTATTGGTTGACTTCCACAAGCCAAACTTGGTGTTATGTCTGGCCTCTCCAAGGTCCACCAAGTATAGAATAAAATCATCTCTAGTCATATCTTCAGTTCTTCCTTCTTTGTTGGGCTTGGCTATCTCCATTGTTGGGTGCCCTATTTTTGGATCCTACCCAAGTATAGACAAGGTTTTATGCTTCTTCACCTTGGTTAATGCAGATCCAGAATGAACTATAAGGGATATGGTATCCTTGGTGGGGGCTCTTTCATCTTTCCTTTTTCTCTTTCTCTCTGGAGTATCCTCTAACTAGGAATTATTGCTTATCACCTTGGAGGCTATCCCAAGCGAGTCTATGCTAAACATCTTCTTCTTGATTGGAGTGATTATCATTGTAGTTGAAAAGAAGGGATTCTTTAGGGCCTAAGAAATGAGCTTGGAAGAGCTCTGGCCTTTCTCCACCTCTGAGGCTCTTTTAGTGATTTAGTAGATTAACTGCTACTACTCTAGGGAGCCACTCAAATCTACCATCTGCACTGGGGAGCCACTTGGTTGTAGAAGTGTAGCAATTACTAGTAGAATTGAGCTATGATGAGGTGAGGGAACTAGGGTAACATGAGGAGAGGGGACTGGTGTAACATGAGGAGGGGGAATTGAGGTAACAACACTATCCTTTGGCTCTTTGTCTTCTTTTCCTCAGCATTAGTTTGGGTTCCAATAACTAGGAGGGAGCCATCATGACATGTCTTAGCTATGGGGATGCTCTTGTCTAGAGGTTGATATCCTCCTCCCAAAGGTTGAGCTGGTCCTTGAGTGATAGCCAGTGTTACACTTGGTGTAGCACTTTGGGAGGAAGAGGGAGTTGTAGTTGCTAGAGATGCTTGAGTGGCTATGCCTTTACTCTGGCTTCTTTTGGCTATCCATTCAACCCATTTCCTAGTTCTTTTGATGATTCAGGCCATCATAGTATCTAAAACTTCCTTAGTACCCTCATAAGGCTCCAAATTGATAGGAGTGTTTATTAACTTAGTCAGATATGTATCACTATACATATATTGCCCATCATCCTCCAATCCTACAACATTAAGATTGATATTATATGTTTTTAATTGTTCCACTATGAGCCTGGTGAAAGCATGATCTCGAATTTCAAATTCATCTTTACAATCTACCCAATAATCTTCAACCATGGTAACGTGTTTGATCACACTTCCAATCTACAACACCTCCCTAGCATATCCATTTGGATCAAACATAGGTCTCAAGACGTCATACATCTCCAATTTGTATTTCATCTTGAACACTTTGAGCATATTCTTTGCATTAGATCAGGACTCACAACTGAAAGCTCCTACTTTCATAGGGAACTCATATTCCTTCTTCTTCAAGCTTCCTCTTAGCACATTCACCCAGACTACCTACCTCACAATCTTTATTAGCATGATCATCTCCCTTGGATACCTGGTTAGCTTCAAGGGGAGTCCATTGAAAGATGCAAGATGCAAATATGAGAAAGATGAGAAATAGATAAAATAGCTTTTGTACTAACTAATAGCCACTATTGCCTCTAGACTAAATCTCCTCTCTGGTCCTTGGAGTTCCCTACAAATTCTCATTGTGAATGCATCATTAACTTTGACATACTTTGCATAACTATTTTACAATTGCAAGCATGGATAGAGCTCATAACATTTCACAACATTAGGAAAGTTTTCTATTCTTGCAAGGCCCAACCATAATTATAGAGATGCTAGCATATAAATTAGAAAGGAAGACATATAGAAAGTGCTGTAGAACTTCACGACACTGAGAACATTGGAAAGATTTTCACTTACCTCATGAGCCCAATCAATATATTGCATATCTGAACAAATAACTTTTACCAGAAAGAAATATTATTCAACAAAATTTAGAGCTTATACCTCACCTTTCAGTCTATGTAGGAGAACCAAAATGTCTACAATCTAAAGTTTGAGATTAGTACCAAATAGAGTTTTGGGAACCTTACTCTTGGCACTCTGCAACTTTTGAAACTAGGACTGCATAATTTCCTTCCTCCACATCATCTTCTTTGCGGAGAACTCAGAGACTACTCCTCCTACTATCAAGCTTAAAAACTCCTCCTATTCTAGAACTCAGAGGCAATTCACCATAGTTTTCCGATCAATGGAGATTAATATTGTATGATCAGGTAACACAATCTATCTGATATCTGGATTGTAGTGATTTATGCATTCATAAATCAATTCTAGAGCTTGGACTGCCACCAAGAAACTAGTTGCCTCTACTAA
This sequence comes from Cupressus sempervirens, assembly GCA_028749045.1. NCBI lineage: Eukaryota > Viridiplantae > Streptophyta > Pinopsida > Cupressales > Cupressaceae > Cupressus > Cupressus sempervirens. The sequence continues at coordinate 30,356,859 of CM053783.1, read as the reverse complement.
TCCACATCCTTGGAGCTTCTTAGTTATGGGATGAATCAGATTTGATTTCAGCCTCCTTTGGAAATCTTGCATATCATAAAAATAGAGTGAAGTATCTGTGAAATTCTGTAATGTGGACTTGATTCCATTCAGTCCATCAAAACCCACAAACCTGGTTGCCATTCTATCTAAGAATGAAATAGATTGAAATTTTGAATCTAGATGAAGAACATGATATTAAATTCACAAATATAGACTATTTCAAAGTGTTGTGTAATTTAACAGAATAACAGTTCAAGGAAAAGTGGTAGTTTTAATAACTGTTTTCTTTCCATCTATATAGGAGTCTCAATTCATTCGTTGATCTTCAAGATTTGCACCACACGAATGAATTAAAGGATAAATCTGTTGAAACAATAAATGCAGGAGCTCTAATGGATATTTTAGTGTCTTTTCACTATTTCCATTGGCCCAACAACAACTTTCCTTTCTTTCATACTTACTTTTCTATTTTCCATTAAGTTTTGGAGAATTATGAATAGAGTACCCCGTCAAGAAATATTTTCTTGATTGAATTTTGCTCAGTATACCTTTCCCGCAATGGTTAGATTGTTTCCATTATCATCTTAAGATTTTTTGAGTGTAATTTTTGGGCCCGATTTTCTTAAAAATTGATTTTCCCTGGAATGTGGAAAATTGTCCTCATGGGTTGAAAGCCTGCCGAGGAGAAGGTGATTCTCATTTTTCCGCCCAGGCTTTCTTTGAGACTTTATCCTTTGAGTTAATATTTCCTCTAGGTTTAAAAAATCTTAAAAGGACTACGAAAGTCAAAAAAGGGCCCACTTCCTTGTTTCTTTCCTTTACAATTGCCTTTGGTAGAAAAAGGACTTCATGGGTCAAAAGCCTGCCAGGGAGAAGTCAGTTTTGAGTTTTCTGCTTAAGATGATTATGAGCATTGTGATGAATCTTGAATGTTTCCCAAGGTAGAATATTATAGTGAAAATAGGGATTTTCCATAAAATAGCTCATTATCTTCTTACACAAGCCCATAAACATCATTTATTGCTCTTCACAAAAAATTACCTTCATGGGTTGAAAACCTACCGAGGACAAGGTGATGCTCAATTTTTTGCCAACTTCCTTCTTTCATTGAAAACAAGATAAGCCATGAACAAGCCCAACTTTGTGAATAACCTTTGCATGTTGTAAGAATCCCCATCGAATTAGGTACTAAACTACCTATAAACTAACAACATGAAGGAAAACCACCTGACCATGAAATGCGGGACAAGGGAAAGATGAAAAATCTAATGGAGACCCTTTTCACCTAAGGGGAATTAAAATGAGACCCAGACATACCTAAAATTAACTAAGACACAAAATTTTCCACTTTTGCGAAATAGTTATAGGGTGAAAAGTGGGGCAACATTTTGTAAGTTTTTACATTATTTTGTAGGTTTTTTCAATTTTGCTTTAAATTTATTTATTTTTTAAGATTGTAATTGGTTTCTTATTAGGAAATGTGAATAATGAACTGGAAAATCCCCAGTTGGATCAACAAAATCAAAACAAAAATCCTTCACAAGATCCAAAACCATTCCTCCACAAGATGAAAATCAAAACCCTCCACAATAAGAGCAAGAAATTTTGCAACCTACATCAATTGGAAGACCTCCTCTTGGCACCCAAGACAACATAATGAATGAATTAGAAAGAGGGAAAAATAAATTAGAAGCACTCATTGGTAGGTTGAAAAATTGTAGACAAACCAATCTGATGAGAGCATAATTGGCATCCTCCCTTGAGTCTATTATGATCCATGTAGCTTATGTTAGTGGTTAGTTGGATATGTGGTGTGTTAAGAGGGATGAAAAAAGAAGCTATTATGCAAACAAATTATCATATCAAGATTTAAAAAAAGAAATACCAAAAGGTAGCATTTGTGCATTATTTAAAAAGCCTAGAGAACAAGATACTATTAAACATACAACTAAAAGGTTTTCCATCCATTGGTACATACATGATGGTATTAGAAATAACTTTTAGGATAGATGGTGGATGGTCTTTGATGCCCCTCCCTATAATAATCATGAGGTTCCAATGTATTTCTTAAAGAAATTGTATTGTGAATTTGTCCTTGGGGAGATCCCTAATTATTTTGATATATTAGACTCTTAGGGTAGAGGTTAGGGGTCATCATTTGAGAGGTCGAGGGCATCTCATGACCCTAATGTAGTTAGGGCACCTGTTATCAAGCCATAAGGTGAGCATGTGATTATTCCTTCAGTTATGAAGGGATATGTAAAGACTAGCACTCTAGGGACTGTTAATGCTTTGAAATAGACCTTCATTCATTGCACAAGTCCATTAGTTGAGAAGGAGCCTTCTATGTTTTGAAGTCACATGTGCACATTATGTGGATCCTTATACACATTTGATAGTCATGTTAGAGACAATATGGATGATGGGCTAGTCATTGATGAGTTCTTGAGTGACACATTTGGCATTGACACACAGTTAAATTACAATTATAATAAACTAATTTGATCACATTTCATATGTATAGTGAATGACTAATTAATTAGCATGTAGTGACATTGTTCAAAATTCAGGGCAAAAGTGTTGGTGGCCCTAATACAGATTCCCTGGCCCCATTTTTGTCCTATCGATGAGTTGAGAAGTATGTATCGATTTAATTATTTGAATTAACATACATACATACATACATATATATAAAGTAATCATATGAAGTATTGACAAAAAAAATTATGCATGTGCATTAGTTCTCTACTAGACCATCGAAATTCACAAGGGACTCCAAGCCTAGGCATGACACGAGCTTCATAGAGGTACATTTGTTTCATATTAATTTAATTCATTTGATTATATTTGTTTCATGTTTCATGTTTCATGTAAATTGTATTATATGACCTGCAGCTATTGACATCTGAGACTCCTCCTCATCTTCACCAGTCCATCGATCGTGGAGTTACCGCAGTGATGGCTAGTTCAGAGCCTTTGATCGAGGCATGAAAGAATTTTCTTAGTTTTAGTTGTTGTTTATAATAGTTAGTATTGAAATATCTAATGTTATTTGTAAGTGATTATATTGATTGAATTTTTGCAAGGCCTTATTACATCTGATCATCCACGAGCCTTTAAGGTGGATGTATAGAGTGACTATTTGATGGCGGTAAGAAAATAATTAAATTTGTGTGTACATATATTTTATTTCAATGTATAATAATTATTGATTCATATCTACTTTGTTTGTATCATCTTGAGTTAGAGAAGAGCCTAAACAAGAGGATAAGTGATGTGCGAGGAAGACCCCATCATCTCTCTCCACATGATGACTGAAGACCTCTAGGAGAAGATATAGTTGATAGACACACATGTATAGGCATTAGTGGAAATATATGTTGTATTTTATGTCAGTGGACATATTTGATATGAATTTGATGTATATATCACATTTTATATTTGATGTATGACATATTTGATGCATGACATTATTATACTTATGAAATTATTCATTAATATATGATATGTTTGTTCATGTATGAAATTATTGGTTATTGTAATATATTATATGTTTGTTAATGTATGACATTATTGGTTATCATAATATATTAGATGTTTGTTCATGTATGACATTATTGGTTATCATAATATATTATATATTTATTCATGCATGAAATTATTGGTTATCATAATATATATCCTTTTTTTCTTGTTTATTTTTTAAGTACATTTTGTGTATTTAATTTTAATGTAAATTGCATCCAAAATGATGCAAGGTGCTCACACCAAAAGCTAGTGGATTCCTAACAAGAACACTTTTAAAGAAAACTACCTTTTCAACCTTCATAAGTGTCTTCAAAGACTCTTTCCAACTTGGTTACAATATTGAACAAACTTCCACCCAACTTCACAAAACTACTTGATCACTTTCCCTATTCAAGACTTGGGAAGCAATAAGGGAAGAATGAGAAAATTTGAGAAATGGATCATAATCAACTTCTTGCTCCAAACTAACATCTTAGACACTTTAAGGAACACCTAATAATTATCTTACAAACTTCAGCCTATCATTTATTCCATTCTTCCTAGAGATTCTTCAACATCCTATGAGTGAAAACAATCTTCCAACATTCTATGACTATATTTTCTTTGCAACAACATGTAATTTGTTGATTTTTGGATAACTCTTCACAAAGGGAAGTGAATATGTTTCAAACCCATGAAATGACTATTAAGACAACCAAGAAGATCCTTAACATCTTCCACTAACTCCATTTAGTGATAACATACAACGAAAGTGGTGTTTCATTCTAACAAAGTACAAGTTTTCTATTCCAAATAGGAAGTAATGATTTGACAATAACTCAATGATCCTATATACAAATTTAACATCAGTAGTGATTTCTCACCATATTAAAAAACTTAATAATCACACACACCTTATGGATCATCTAAATTAATAGAGGGTTTCTTCATCATTTGACAACCATTCCAACCAATTACCAGTTAGTTTGATTGGTTACAAGGTTAATTTCAAGGTTTTCCAAAAAATTGCTAAATTTGTCAAAAAATTATCAACGACTTTTATTGCAAAATGCAATTTTTATAGTAACTTTTCCTAGAACTTAACCAAGTGGTTTTTGGTAACATAGGACCTATATAAGGTGTAATGACTCTCAAAAAACTTATTGAGTCAACTTATTAACAAAAAGAACAAAAAAAAGAAAAATTGTTAGGACTAAGGCAACTTGGGTTTATAGGTGACCCCAAGTTCCTTGACCTTACAAACAAGGATTACCTTATTACCATAAAAAATTAACATGTAAAAAAATGAGGTGTATGATCACCCCTTTACCTTCTATCATAAGTCTCCATGATTGGATTAGATGACATATCTAGTTGCTACAGTCAAAGATCATTGTCTTATGGTATTTAGTGACTCTTAGGGAAAATTTGGTCTGTTATGCCCTGATGGGATGGGAGGAGCTTGGGGCTAGTGTTTATTTAGCCACCTAAAGCTAATAGAATAGATATTTTGATCCCACGATGAAAGGTGAGAGATATTTGGCAGTTGGAAACTTTGTACTAGCCAACACTACAAGTTTTAGCATCACCCAAGATGGCATCACAAAATCAAAATGAAATAAGATCTCCAAAAAGTGAGAGAGGTTATTGTAGGTCTCTGCAACATAGTCCTATGACACCTAGAATCACATCCATAAATCACACAAGCTCTGAGATATACCCCATCAAAGATCACTGCTGTATGAAATTTGGTGACTCTTAGGGATGTTTCAATTTGGCATGCCCAAGAATGTTCAAGAACTCAACGGGATGGGATGAGCTTGGGGCTAGTATTTACCTATCCACCTAGAGCTAATAAAAGATAGTTTGATCCCACGATGAAAGGTGAGAGAGATTTGATAGTTGGCAACTTTGTATTGGCCAACACTACAAGTTTTAGCATCACTTGAGATGGCGTCACAAAATCAAAATAGAATAAGATCTCTAGAGAGAGAGAGAGATTATTTTAGGTCTCGACAACATGGTCATATAGCACCAGAATCACATCCATAGCTTACATGAGCTCCAAGATATGCCCCGTCAAAGATTGTTGCTTTATTGAATTTAGTGACTCTTAAGGATGTTTAAATTCAACATGCTCAAGAATTTTCAAGCACTCAAAAAGATAGGACAAGCTTGGGGCTAATGTTTCCTTGGCCACCGAGAGCTAACAAAAGAGACAGTTTCATCCCACAACAAAAGGTGAGAGAGATTTAGTAGTTGGCAACTTTGTACTAGCCAACACTACAAGTTTTAGCATCACCCAAGATGGCATTGAAAATGAAAACAAAGTAAGATCTCTAAAAAGTGAGAGATTTTATTGTAGGTCTCCACAAAACAGTCTTATAGCATCTAGAATCACATCCATACCTTGCACAAGCTTCAAGATATGACCCATCAAAGATCACTACCCTATAACATTTAGTGACTCTTAGGGACATTTTAGTTTGGAATACCCAATAATGTTCAAGCACTCAAAGGGATAGGATAAGATTGGAGCTAGGGTTTACTTGGCCATCTAGAGCTAATAGTGTAGATAGTTCAATCCCACAATGAGCTATGAGGTAGTTGCCAACTTTATACTGGCCAACACTATAAGTTTCAACATCACTCGAGATGGCATCACAAAATTAAAATATAGTAAGATCTCCAAAAAGTCAGAGAGGTTATTGTAGGTCTCAACAATATGGTCCTATAGCACCCAAAATTGCATCCATACTTTGGACAAGCTTTGAGATATGCCCCATCAAATATCACTGCCCTATGGTATTTAGTGACTCTTAGGGATGTTTTAGTTCCACGTGCTTGAGAATGTTTGAGTGCTCAAAGGGAGACAACCTTGGGGCTAGGGTTTACTTGGCCACTCAGAGCTAACAAAATAAACAGTTTGATCCCATGAGGAATGATGAGGGAGATTTGATAGTTGGCAACTTTGTATTGCCCAATACTACAAGTTTCAACATCACCCGAGATGGCATCACAAAATAAAAATGGAGTGAGATCTCCAAAAAGTGGGAGAGGTTATCCTAAGTCTCTACAACATAGTCCTATAGCACCTAGAATCACTTCTATACCTCGCACAAGATTTGAGATATGCCCTGTCAAAAATTGCTGCCCTATGGCATTTAGTGACTCTTAGGGATGTTTTAGTTTGACATGCTCAAGAAAATTTGATCACTCAAAGAGATAGGACAAGCTTGGGGCTAGGGTTTACTCAACCACCTAGAGCTAACAAAATAGATAGTTCAATCCTATGAAGAGCGATGAGAGAGATTTGGCAGTTGGCAACATTGTACTGGCCACCACTACAAATTTTAACATCACACAAGATGGCATTGAAAAATCAAAATGGAGTAAGATATCCAAAAATTAAGAGATTTTATTGTAGGTCTCTACAACACGGCCCTATAACACCTAGAATTCCATCCATACTTCACATGAGCTCTAAGATGTGCCCTATCAAAGATTGTTTCCCTAAGCCATTTAGTGACTCTTAGGGACATTTTGGTTTGGCATGCCCAATAATGTTTGAGCACTCAAAGTGATGGGATGAGGTTGGGGCTAGGGTTTTCTTGACCACCCAGAGCTAATGGAATAAATAGTTTGATTCGATGATGAATGGTGAGGGAGATTCGATAGTTAACAACTTTATACTAGCCAACACTACAAGTTTCAACATCACCCAAGATGATGTCACAAAAGAAAAAATAGAGTTGGATCTCCAAAAAGTAAGAGAGATTATTGTAGGTCTCTACAACATGGTCCTATAGCACCTAAAATCACATCCATACCTCACATGAGCTCAAGGATATGCCCCATCAAAGATCACTGCCCTATGGCATTTAGTGACTCTAAGGGATGTTTTGGTTTAGCATGCTTGAGAATGTTTGAGCACTCAATGGAATGGCATGAGCTTGGTGCTAGGGTTTACCCAGCCACCCAAAGCTTATAGAATAGATAGTTTGATCTAACAACGAATAGTGAGGGAGATTTGGCAGTTGGCAACTTTGTATTGGTCAACACTACAAGTTTTAGCATCACCTCAGATGGTGTCACAAAATCAAAATGGAGTAAGATCTCCAAAAAGTGAGATAGGTTATTGTAATTCTCTACAACATAGTCCTATAGCACCTAGAATTGTATCCATACCTCACACGAGATTTGAGATATACCTTCTCAAAGATTGCTACACTATGGCATTTAGTGACTCTTAAGGATGTTTCAGTTTGGTGTGCCTGAGAACATTCAAGAACTCAAAGGATAGAACAAGCTTGGAGATAGGATTTACCTAGCCACTTGAAGCTAATGAAATAGATAGTTCAATCCCACAACAAATGATGACAAAGATTTGGCAATTGGCAACTTTGTACTGGCCAACACTACAAGTTTTAGCATCACCCAAGATGGCATCACAAAATCAAAATGGCATAAGATCAAAATAGAGTAAGATCTTTAAAAATTGAGAAATTTTATTATAGGTATCCACAACATGATCCTATAACACCTAGAATCACATCCATACCTCGCATGAGCTCCAAGATATGCCCCATCAAAGATCATTGCCCTATGGTATTTAGTGACCCTTAGGGACATTTTGGTTTGGCATGCATGAGAACATCGAATTCTCAAAGGGATGAGATGAGCTTGGGTCTAAGGTTTACCTAGGCACCTAGAGCTAACAAAATAGACAGTTCAATCCCATGATGAACAGTGAGGGAGATTTGGTAGTTGGCAACTTTGTATTGGCCAACACTACAAGTTTTAGCATCAATCGAGATGACATCAAAAAATTAAAATAGAGTAAGATCTTCAATAAGTGAGAGAGTTTATTGTAGGTCTCTACAACATGGTCCTATCACACCTAGAACCACATCCATACCTTGCACAAGCTCTAAGATATGCCCCATCAAAGATCACTGTGCTATGGCATTTAGTGACTCTTAGGGACATTTTGGTTTGGCATGCCTAAGAATGTTTGAGCACTCAATAGGATAGGATGAACTTGGGGATAGGGTTTACCTAGCCATCTAGAGAAAATAAAAAAAATAGTTCCATCCCATGACGAACGATGAGGGAGATTTGGCAGTTGGAAACTTTGTACTAGTCAACACTACAAGTTTTAGCATCACCCAAGATGGTGTTGTAAATTCAAAATAGAGTAAGATATCCAAAAAGTGAGAGATTTTATTGTAGGTCTCTGGAGCATAGTCCTTTAGCACCCAAAATCACATCCATACTTTGCACGAGCTTTGAGATGTGTCCTATCAAAGCTCACTGCCCTATGACATTTAGTGACTCTTAGGGATGTTTTGGTTTAGCGTACTTGAGAATGTTTGAGCACTCAAAGGGATGAGACAAGCTTGGGGCTAGGGTTTACTTGTCCACCTAGAGCTAATAGAATAGACAGTTTGATCCCATGACAAATGGTGAGAGAGATATAAGCAAGATATGTATGTGTAGGCCACTTTGTGCAAGATATGAGAAAAAGTTGCTAATTAGGCAAAATTGGGTATTTTTGAGTTTTTGGTTAAGATAGCCTAGGATTAGGTGTTTTTAGTTGTTTTTTAATAGTTTGGAACCTTTTCCAAGTCCTAGAAGTGAAATCTAATGAACTTTACAAAAGTTGCACTTTTTGTGCAAAATTGCAAAAGTTGTATAAGTTGCTTAAAAATGCAAATCTGACTGGAAACCTTCTAACCTTCAAAAAAAAATTCTCATGCTCATATACCTAAGCATGGATAGTTATAACTTCCCAAACTTTCATTTGCAATGTTTTTGCAAAAATTGCTCAAGCAACTTTTTGAGCAACATTGCAACTTTTGAGCAACTTTTGCTCTTTACATATTTAGGTCAAATAGGTGCATCTAGGAATATTCTAGGACCCTAGTTAGGATTCCTATGGAGGAAAAATTAATATATAGAGGAATATATATAGAGGAAATGCAACTACATCTATTAAATATACAAAGAAAGATATAGAAAACCTACTTAATAGAGAGATTAATCTAAGAGAAAATGACATTTCAGAAGAAAATTGTTATCTTAGTGCCATCCAAGGTATGCTAATTACTTAGGATGAAGAGATAAAACCTACAACTACTAGTAAAGAGTGCACATGTACATAGACACAAAAAAATTAGATAGATAAGTAACAAATGTTATAGAATTGTCCACAGAGCAATGTGAAGTGAAGCCTAAAATTGGCTCATTAGTAGGCAAAAAATATGGTCATGCACTTCATTCCAGTACCATAGATGTTTCAATTAGAAATGCCTATTCATCAATGGCCTTGAATTTACAAGAATTGAGAAGCTAGGATACTCAAGTTGGGCATGATCCCTCAAAGTTCTCATTGAAATATATTAATGATCTTAACAGAACAACAAAAAGTTCATTGCCACCTTCAAATGGAGACTTGAGATTAAATGGAATTTGTTAATTCCCAAACATTTCCTAGTCAAGTAGATGATTGGTGTAGGATCACCCATTCTAGACTCATCAAAGAAGGCACCTAAGGATCCTAGATAGTTCACTTAGGATAGGTTGTGATGTAGCAGTGCACGGTGGAAGCTTCTAAAAGGCAAGCAACTAGGCAATTAGACAAGGTTGGAATCCTTCAAATTTCCCAAAAAGAGGGTTTAGTGCTGAGATAATTATCAAAAGCATCAATAATGAACTTATCATAGGTTATCACAACCCAAACAAGACAGGGAATCTAATCACTAGGTTTGCCTAAGTTCAAAAGCACCAAAACATAAAGGGTTCTCCAAAAGCCTAATAAGGGAACATACCCCCAAACATGAATGAAAAGAGAATAGTAACCATGGAATGGAATAAAAACACACCTTAGACCTATTAAGGGCTGTATACAACAAATAAAGTGATTTTATTGTGTCCAAACAATATTGATATACAGTTACAATAGTTTGCCATTGAAAAGGCTAATAGTCCTTCAAACCGAAAATTGAACATAATATGGAAAAAGCCTACATGAAGACACGGTTTAAAGTGGGATTTAAACACCCTTTTAGGACATATAAAACATATGTAAACCTCATAAATTGAAAGAGAGTAGATGCCATTGTTGTAACAACATTTAGAAAGTGTTGATAGGCCTAATTAGGTTGTAGTTACACTATAGGTGCCCTTTCACACATGCCAATCTAAAAAAAATTTATTGGAACATCTAGGGGCATGTGAAAGAAGTCCAAATACAAAGTTATAGAACCTGGATCACTCTAGAGGAAAAGTTATAGTGACTATGGTGAAATACTGAATGGTGCATGCATGGAGCCATACACCTAAGGTATGGTGGAAAAATTCAATTCTTGCCTGGCCATCTATAAAACCTACAAAATCATGAAGTACATTGATTGGGCTTGAATTCCACTAAGGGGCATCAAATTCCTATGGTGGACAGTGCCAAAACAACAAGGCCCTACGTGAAACCATTGGTTTAATGTTTATTTCTAGGCACCTTAAGAAAAACTTGAATAACTTGCAAACTACAAAGGATCAAAACATGAAAACAAGTGAAAATGAAAGATAACTCACTGCTCTAACTCCTGGGGTCACTAGCACATGCCCCAATGTTTGTACTAGTCTATACAATGCTCTGAAACACAAAATTTTGTACAAAAAATAGGTTATTTGATTGATTTCTTAGCAAAATAAGTACATCATACCTATCACCTACCTGTAAGGGCTACTATAGGTTGTCACCAATAGTTATATGGTTGATTTGAACCAACTAGCCCTTTGTGGAAGAGTTTTTGAAAGTTTAACAACTTTTTAAGAAGTTGCTCAAAAGTTGTCAAGCAAGTTTTTGAGTAACTATGAAAAGAAAGAAAATCAAACCAAATATCCTAAAACAAAATTGTTCTAAGCAACCCAATCTACCATGGAAACTAGTACAGTCTACAAAAACAATGTCAAGAATGCCTTAAAACTCAAAAACTCAATATTTTTCCTTCAAATATCATTTTATAGCATGCTGACCATAGACAATGATATTAACTTCTCTCATTTCAGGGTTTTGAAAGTCTTTATATTTCCTCCTAGGTCTTTTCCCTACATCTTTATGGTTTGCATCAGCCTCCTTCAAGTTTTAAAAGGAAAATCCATAATTTCTTGCAAAATTAACATTTTGTAAAAATTGCAAAATTGCAATAGAACAACTTTTGGATTTTTCTTGTGTGCTCTTCTTAACACTTCTAACTTGTTATTTAGGCTATCCTTTAGAAATTTCATGCTAGGGACCCTTCCCTAAGCTAATGAATCATGCCTTAGGTTACTCATTTCCTAATGGCAATGTATGCCTTGATTTTTAGGCCAAAATAGTGACTCTTCTAAGGACATTAAATGACATCCAATACCCTAACTACCACACCTAGGTCCAATGATCCTTAATCTACTTAGCTCACTTGGAGCATAGAACAAGAAAAATGAAAAGTTGAGGGCCCTATAATTCAAGGTACCCATGCACCACACACACACACACTCTCTCTCTCTCTCTCTCTCTCTCTCTCTCTCTCCCTATTTAATCTAATGAACCAATTGGATTTTCTCTACATTTTAATGCCTCAAGTATTGTCTTGTAGTCTGACTTGCAAACTTTCCAAAGAGTCTTATTATGTGGTTTTCCACCATATTTTATCAAGTGGACATTTTATGTGACAACAAGGTTCAAAAAATGAAGAATCTTCCTCTCTGTTTGCCAATCCTCAAATAACCACAAGTTAGGGTTCTTCACAGAATATTGTCTAAGCTATGTGCTGATTATAACTACTACACCGATATGGTACTCTAAACCTTCATCATCTATAACTGAGTGATCCAATTTTTGTTTGGCTTGGACAAAATGACACAAATAATAATCTACCCCTTCTTCATTGTCTTCAGGTGCAATAACAACAAAAACATGGCCTGTAGTGATAACTGTACAAAATGTAGTCATTAATTCAAAAAAATACTTAGGTAAAAGTTATAAAGTTACATATTGAAATTAAAAAGATATATAAATATATATTACCAAGTTGCACTAGATTAGACAAGTGGTCAAAGTCAATGGACAAATCCATCTCTACCATTTCTATTGCTTGTGGGGGACGATAAGTGTCAATTGGGTCCGAAACTCGTATATCCCATTTGTCCACCCATTTAGTTGACTCATAGTCATCCTAATTTTCCTCTGCACATGATGGACAATAGCATGCCATTTTTCATGTGTGGATACTCTATGAACCTGCATCAAAGCTTCTAAAAGAGTGCAACTCACTTGATCCTGTTAGTGTGCAACAATCCTTATATGGTGCAATGTTAGTATTATCTATGAACCAAAAAAATCTATGAGCTATAGACTCACCTTGCTTACCTAGACCCATTTTAACATTACATCATTGGATGATAGATTTTGCATCTATCAATATTGCTCCATCTTTTTACTTTAGTTCTTCATGAGCTAAGGCTCTTTTGATGCATGCACCTATACCATCATGCTCTCCCAATCCATGACCAACCTCTGTGAAATTCTACATATATTGAATTTTAGGCAACATGTGCATCTTGCTCAACCAATAGAACATCTGTGCATTCTTGAATTGAGATGCGTAATTATCTGACCAAATAATGTGCTGACAATATGGTATGACCCTATTAGCCAAATCTCCATAAAACTATTCAAAAAAACCATGTACAAACTCTGTAGAATGTGATCAATCATCGCTGATGTAAAAATGGTACTCTCTCAAAATCTTCCTATCATCCTTTGTACTTGTAGGTAAATGCATGAATGTTATGTGAACAAATATGGAAACTTGTTGAGAAGTATAATACTTTTCTTGTACCTCATTTTGTGGTTGTAGTGTGTAGTTCTCTTCGAAGTCTACAACCAAAATAATGGTATCTAGTGGAAACATAGCCTTGCCCAACTTGAATTGCAAATCCAGCCATCGAGCTCTATGTGTATGCCTTGCATACTCGTAAATAATCTTTTCATAAAAAATATTCATGAACTCATACACTAGAATCTTTTCAATGACTAAATCACATCTTTTACCTTTTTCCCATCTTTTACAACATATGTCATTGTCTTATATTTTCCATACTCTAATATTTCATTTTCAATTGCATGTGTAATATCCATATGTTCACAAGTTGATAAAAGTTGCAAAGAATCACAAAATAAGCACGTACCATCCAAGCATGATGTCTTGCCAAATTGTTGGCCATCCCCTATGTAGACACCTAAAATTGTCCAAATCTTGTTTTCTAGCCAATTAAATAGATATTTATTATTTATTTAATCACCCTACCTTAATTAAATAAATTTACAACTATTTAATTATGTTCACCTTTCCTTGATTTAAATAAACTAAGGTTTATCTAAATCCTAGCCTTTCCTTGATTTAAATAAACCAAGGTTTATTTAAATCTTAACCCATTCACTTTAATTAAGTAATTCATTTACTTAATTAATCCCTTTCCTAATCCCACTCGAAATTAAATATTACATTTAATCTTATTTGAGCACATGGTTCCTAACTTTAACTCTCACCTAACCTCACTACTCTAACCTAACCCATCTTTCTAAGCCTAGTTACTTCCTAATCAAACTTACTTTTCTTAATCACCTTGTTAATCACCTTTTAATCCTAAGTGTGTGCTCACACGTGTGATGAATCCTCACACATGTGTGAGCGATGTTCACACTTTCCTTACCCCTCATTCCTTCCACACCTCTTGCACACTTGTCCTCTTGCATGAGAATCAAGGTGTCTCACACATGTGTGAGAGACCATGCTTCTTACACCTCTTACACTTGTCATTGATCATGTCACCATCAAAGGTTTCTCACACATGTGTGAGTATCTTCCCCCCTTTGAATGGCCAAAACCCTAATCCACATGGAGTCTACTTGGCCTCCACCTCATGGGCACCTCATTGATCCTGAGAGATCCTAGCCCTTCATCTGCCATTGAATCTCAACCATCCGTTTCATCTCATTTCCTATAAAAGGAGAGCCCTCTCCTCATTTCCACATCTACCATCTACCTCATTGTTATGTTGCAGGATTTGTGAGCAACCATATCCCATAAGCAAGGAAAACATCAATCACTTGGTGGTTTCATCAGGTTTGCATTAGTAGATTAAGCTATTTTGATTTCATGTTATGCTTATTTACAGGTTTATCTTCCATATTTTGAGGTTTGCATGATCATGTAGGAATAGATGTTAGTTTCTTAATGCTTATTCTCTTATCACATTTTTATGCAACACATTTTGACACGCCCAATGGGACCCACTTCATGGGTTCAAACTAACCATCTAATGTGTTTTTGAGTATTTATGAGTGTTCAAGTTTGTAGGTTGAAGAAGCACTTGGAGAGAAAGTTTCATGAGGAGCCTCTAATCGAGCCATAAAGCCCATCATCATGTTTGGAGCGCATAAGGGAAGTTTTTTGACATATAACACTATATTTTATTTCTTATAGCTCTATTTTTAAGTTCTACGGGTGTATATATGTTGAATATATTTCTTTGCTAATAGGAAATTTTAGGAAAAAAAATACACCTTCTTTGTTGGTAGCTAAATAGAAAAGAAAAACAAAAAAGAAGGGGAGAGGCTTATTTAGTTTCATTTATATCTTCTTTATGCATTTTAAACATATGTATATATATAAATTGTTTTAAAAAAAAAAAAGGTGGGGGGGAATAAATATATAAATAAGTCTAGGTAGAAAGTTCAAGAAATCAAAAAAAATTTAAATTAAAAAAAAAAAAAAAAACTAATAAAAAAAAATCGAGTAGCTTTTTTTTTTTAACAGTTTGTTTTTGGGCGTAGGTTGGGCACCTGTGGCCCCACCAGCGGTGGCGCTCACGAGCGCCACACTTGCACCCCCTATGGCTCCCCTAAATCTCCCCAAAGCTGCAACCTACAAACCTCCTCCCACTCCACCATGACTCATCCCACCAACCACCGTTGCTGTGACACCCCTTTGTAACCGTCGCCGCTGTTGTGGCTACCTCCCTACAAACCTTGCTTCCTGCCACCTTGCAAACTCAAACCACCACTCACTACCTACTACCCTGTTGTACCAACCCACCACCACATAGTCCCTACATTTTTGACTCCCGCAGCCTCCGCTGAGCACTACCTAAAACCCCCGCTCCTTTTCAACCTGCGCAACCTTCTCCCACGCAGCTCTACGACTATCGCCGCTACCGTGGCTCCCCCTGCAACTTTCACAGTGCCCACCAAAAATCCTCCACAACTACTTCCGGTTTGTAGCTTCCAGTGAATTCTTCCCCGGTGCCACCACCCACAAACTCCCTACTCTGGAAACTCCCCATGGCTTGCATCGCCATTAACGCCTCTGCCCGCTAACCACAAACCCAACCACTGCCCCTCCATTTCTCTGCCACTGCCCTGCTCTTCTGCCTAAATAAATAATAAACCTTTTTCTTTTTTTTAAAAGATTTTTAATATGATGTTTCATTTTTTTTTTTAAAGAAAAGGTTTATTCATTTTTTTTTTTTTTAAATAACATTTATCTTTTTAATGAACCCTCCTAGATTTTTTTTTTCAAAACACAAAAAATAGAAAAAAAATTGCTTGACGTGCACCTAACCATCAGTTTTAACCTTGCAAGTTGTTGACATCATCATTTCATTAGTAGTCCACATGCCCTTCTAAGCCATAGGGAGAAGCCTTTGGTTTTTTGCTCATAACTTGAGCATATAGACTCCATTTTTGAAAAACAAAATATCGTCAAAAAGCTGATTGTGAGCTATTGTCATGGTGCTAGTTTCATGAGATTTTGATGCTATTTATATCTTTTTTTTCTCTGTCAAAGACCAAAATTTGTGCTAACCTTTTCATTGCAGGGTTGTTTCACGTTTGTCCTACATTTTCGCTGCCCTAACTTGTGTTTTTGTAGGGATATTTCGTCACAAACCATATTGCTTGCAGGTTTTTTCTTTAAATTTGTTTTGGAAATGAACTTGTATACTTAAACACTCATCTTTGAATGCATGATTAATGCTAACACAATCAAACACAATCTTGAATGCATGGTTAATTGAACACTTTTTCTTTGGAATGAATGATCACACAATCTTGCATGTCTAAGGATCAATGAACACTGCAATACACATTTCATTTGGTGCTTAAAATGAACAATCAATCAATCTGAAATGCATAACAGAATTGGTTCTTTCCTTAGCAAATTTTCTTATGTTGATGATGCTCAATTTACTTATGTTGGAAAACTCTTAATTTTTATGACATTGTCAAGTTGGAAAGAACATTGTATGTTATAATCATGTGTGTCTATAAAGTACATTAGAAAACCTAAAGCTTCATTGGGAAAGAATACGTGTCTTTTAAACCTCGAGGCCACTTACATATTCTCTCCCCTCACACCTTCGGGTGATCTTGGGTGCACAAGAAATAAGTGGTCTTGTTTTTCTTTTTTAGGAGGCCTACTTGGGGATTTCATCACCCCTTGGGATGACCTCAATTCTAGTGTTCTAGCAGAGTATAAAAATTAGGAGGTGAATCGAAAGACACCTCTCTTGGAAGCAAAATATTGTCACCCTTGGCTAAGCCCCAAAGAACTTTATACCTTTGGAAAGTGAAGGAGGAGATTTGGGTTACCATCTCCCCTTGGCTATGTGGTAGTATTTTTTTTCATCTACAGATTTGGGCCTCACATACCTTGCATATATCCAGGATGCCCTCTAGTTGATCCTTGTACATCCTAGTTAAAACCTTATAGGATTGTTGGTGTGTTTGGTATTCTTGAGTGTTTGAAACACATTGGCTACCCTTGCCTTGTATATATTTCCTTGTTTGATTTTGCATCTCAAAATTGAAAAAAATCCAAAAACATCATAAAACTTAAAACTCCAAAAACATCGTAAAAGTTCAAAAAAAAAAAAATAAAAAAAATCAAAATAACAAAAAAATGTCTTGGTATAGGTCCTCTTAGTCAAACTTTCCACATCAATTCCACCTCACTTCTTCTTTCCATCACATATCATTCACCTTCATACATCTCTTGTCTTCATCATTCAAACCATTCCTTGCAGTCTTAATCATCTTTATTCATCCAAATCATTTCCTCATCTTCCTAATCATTCAATCTAAGCCATAATATTCATCCTAGTCATGATTCATCATCATCCAGATTCCATTTCCTCTGCCACTCTCATAATTCATCCTTCTAATCCAATCCCTTGTCAAATTCAGTCATTTCTAATCAATTCTTAATTCAATCCATTTAAATCTTCATCCATAATCAATCTTTCTAATTTCACTCACGTCTTCTTCTAATTCAACTTTGCATCAAATATTCTACTTTGGACATAGGAGCATTGTCATCACCATTGGACTTTCATTCAAATCCAACATTCACTTGTTTGCAATATCATAGGGTTTTTTTTTATCAAATCAAATAAAACCCTAATCCAATCAATATCAAATTCAATCAAATCAATATCAAGTCCAATCCAATTCAAATCAAATTGACACAAAGTTCAAAATTGCTCCTAGTCCTAGGTTCATATTACATCCATCATCGAATCTTTCATCACTCTTCATCTAACATCTATGGATCCAAGTTGGCTTAATCAAATGGTTGACGATCTTCAAAGACAATATAGAGTTATACCTCCCATTCAACCTATATATCAAATCCATCCTCAACACTTCATACCCAACTCTCATCCATCTCATGTTCATTATTCTTCTACCTTTGACAAGGGGAATCTACCTCATTATCCTTCACACACATATGCTTCCATCCATAGCCCACACACTTCCTCAAACAAAAATGCCCTTGCCATGGAAATGGATCAACTAAATAATTATCTCTTAGCAAGACAAAAAAAAGAGGCCACCTTTCATGCCATGTGTCCTCTTCCTCCATGTTTTAAAGACCCTGGTCCTCATGTCCAATCCAACCCAAATCCTCCATGCAATTCCCCACACTTTAACCTTCATGCCAAAAACCATCATCCTAGTCCTCCAAAAACATCATCCCCACCTCGTAAGGGGTATTTCTCATCATTCTTGGCTAAGTTTAAAATAAAAAATGAAGAGAGCCAATCACCCCAAGTCATACCCACAATTCCATCTCAAGATCTTCCTCCAAAGAATGTCATTATAGATTCCTCTTCTCCTCTAGATCCAAGCATTTCTCCATCCCATCATTCTCCTATCCCTCACGATCCATTTATCCCTTCTAGTCCATCTCATGATCCCCTTCCTAATCAAGATCAAGGCATTCCATGTACCACCAATTCTACTCCATCTCAAGCATTAGCATCCATAGACTCTCCACTTCATGAAGAAATTCCTTCCACTCCATCCAATGATACTCCTTCATGTCAAAATAAAATCACTCCATCTCATGATTCTAGTCCATCTCATGATCCACTCATTCCACTACATGATCCTCTTTTAAGTCAAGATCAAAGCATCTCTCCATTTACATTTCATGATCCCACTCCATTTCAAGATCCTATTATTCCCCATAATCCCCTTTGTGATCCTAATACTCCACATGACCCTATCACACCTGCCCAATCCACTCATGAGCCCCCCAGACCTGGACTCACATCTTGTGTTGAAAATGATAAATATCCCATTAACGAAATAGTTTCTCAAGATGTTGGTACGCTTTACACTCCTTCCAAATCCAAAATTCCTCCATCCAAACCTAAAGCTTTCCATCATTCATCTTCCAAGTCCATTTTAGGACCTTATATCCATATTCTCATTCCTTCCTCACTTCCATCCATTTTGGGTCCTTATGTTCCACATCCAAACCCTTCATCCCTTCCTTCCATTTTGGGTCCTTATGTACATCCATCCACCATATCCATGTTTTCCACTTCATTCCCTCATGGTCCTAGTAAAGATCAACAAAGGAAAACATCCTTGAATTCCTTCCAATGTTCACCCTCCATAACTTCATCCATAAGCTCTCCATACCATTTATCTTCATGCACCCATACCATAGCCAATGGAAGCAAATTGGATGCTAAAGAAAAAGAAAATAAAGCCAAACATCCACAAAAATCCAAGGATCAACATGTCCCCTCTAATAGACATGTTCAAGAAAAGACAAATATGATCCAAAGCAAAATCAAAAGGCCACAAAGGCTGAAAATCAAAAATGCAAAAATTTTGTGGATCCCAAAGCTGCTTAATGTAGCAATGAATCTCAAAGAAAGATTCCAAATGACAACCAATTTTTCTAATCCAAAGGCTTCCCTCATTCATAAATCATCCAAGCTTCCATTTTCCAAATCCATTTAGGGTCCTCATATACCCAAATCCACCATCCTAAATCAATCATCTCCTTCATCCATTTTGGGTCCCTATATCCCAAAATCCAAACTTACATATCCTCCACAATTTCCTCTTTTCCATCACCCTTCAAGATGTGTGCCAATGATGATCTTTTTGTCTCCTTCATCCACTCATTCACAATTCTTCCAACCTAGCATCCATCAACCATGTCTTCCTCCCACCCACTCCACTCCATTAATCCAAACCTTTTCATAAGTCTTTGACCTCCATTTCCTAATCCATTTCAACCTTCTTTTCACTATCCTACCAAAATCTATGAGCAAATAATAAAAATTCACTGAAAATAAAAAAAGAAATAGACATAAAATATCAAGGGATACCATCCATGTAAATATATGCTTAAGTCCTCCCTTCATTTTCCTATCATGTATCCACAGTCTTCCACTTCCACTTATCCATCCATTCACTTTTCCTCTTCCACTTGCACTCTATACTGGGGGCAAGCTCCATCCATACCACTCTTCCATACATATCTTCAATATTCCTATTTACCATTCATCATCCTCTTCCATCTTTGATCTTGACTTTCACTTTCCTTTCATCCATCCATATGCACTTTCCATGTCCCTTTCTCCTTATCCATACATTATCCTATATACGTCCATAATTCTTCCATATATTTGATCTTGACATGCTATCCATATCTTTCATCCCCTCATCTTTGTTATGTTCATCCATTTTCCATCAATACTCCTACGTACTTCCATCCTTCTTTCATATGTCCTTAATCTTGGTTATCCCTTCCATCCCATCCATTTCATATACCACATTTCATCCATACCCTTCATATGATTAACCCTTTTCCATACCCTCCCTCCCATATCCCATATTCATTCCACCTTCATAACCATGCTCGTGATCACTATTAGAGGTACAATACCAAAATGTTCATATATGCTTTGGTAGAGCACACGCCTTCTCTTCCTCCATACACTAGCCTTTGTACCATCTTTCCATTTTCACACATCCTTTCCCACCATATTTCCTTCCATTTTCTTATATTTGTAATGGGGCATTTGGACTCCTTCAAAACATGGTCCTTGGCTCTGCATTTTTTGACACCATATCATTTGGCCACTTACATCCTTCCACCATTCCTTTCATCCACCGGTTCCTATTGCTTTTCCTCCATTTACCATGCCTTAGCTCTCCTTTTTCATTGGTCCCAATCCATTCTATCCCATATTCATTCAATCTCATTCTTCCATTCACTTCAATCAAATTCATTTATCCTCTATTTTCATCAATTTTCCCTTCTTCTAATCCTTTCACATCAAATCAATTCAATTTTGCTCTCATCATTCCTCATCCTAGCACCATCATTTTTCCAATCCCATCCACATTCATTCTTCTACTTGCATTTCAATTTCATCTCTTCATCCAACTCTCCATAAAATAAAAAAATCTAAAAAAAATCTCACTATGCAATCAATTTCTAATCCAATCAATCTAATCTTGCAATCTTGTACATTAATCTTTAATCAATTCATCAATTTGACCCAATCAGCTGATCATCCATTAACCATATTCAACATCATCATGGGATGAATCCTTCCCAATCCTTGGATGTGCATTAGATTTATCGTTACCTTTGCCATCATTAATCAATCTTCATCCATCCATCCATTAATGGGTTTTTGGCTTGACTAGGGGCAAAATATTGGTCTGCTTTTTGTTTTTTGTGCATAATTGCTTGATTACTTGTATGCATTAGTATTTTTTGAATTTATCATGGTCTTCCATATCATGGTTTCATAAGGCATATGGTTGTAATAGACCCTTTTTATCATGTACTTAACACATTTCCATCTTGGTTCCTCATATCTTGGTGCATAGTGTTGAATACAATATCAAACCTAGGTTGTTCACACCATTGCAGCATAACTCCCTTCCATTCTCCCATCCATTTTGAGAGAACATCCATGTTCTCCTAACCCGCATGTCCTCTCGAGGGGGCATACCCTTACACCTTTGTCATCCTTCCTTATCCTTCCATGACTAGGGCATCATGCTACTAATCTTATCCTCCCATCCACTATATTTTATTCTTCTTTGATATAACATTACTAATGCTATATCAAAGAGGGGAAAAAGGTAGACACCTAAAATTGTCCAAATCTATTTTCCTAGCCAATTAAATAGATATTTATTATTTATTTATTCACCCTACCTTAATTAAATAAATTTACATTTATTTAATTATGTTCACCTTTCCTTGATTTAAATAAACTAAGGTTTATCTAAATCCTAGCCTTTCCTTGATTTAAATAAAATAAGGTTTATTTAAATCCTAACCCATTCACTTTAATTAATTACTTCATTTACTTAATTATTCCCTTTCCTAGTCCCACTTGGAATTAGATATTACATTTAATCTCATTTGAGCACATGGCTCCTAAATTTAACCCTCAACTAACCTGACTACTCTAACCTAACCCATCTTTCAAAGCCTAGTCACTTCTCAATCACACTTACTTTTCCTAATCACCTTGCTAATCACCTTTTACTCGTAAGTGTGTGCTCACACATGTGTGAGGAATCCTCACACATGTATGAGGGATGTTCACACTTTTCTCACCCCTCATTCCTTCCACACCTCTTGCACACTTGTCCTCTTGCATGAGAATCAAGGTGTCCCACACATGTGTGAGAAGCCATTCTTCTCACACCTCTTGCACACTTGTCCTCTTACATGAGAATCAAGGTGTCTCACACATGTGTGAGAGATCATGCTTCTTACACCTCTTACACTTGTCATTGATCATGTCACCATCAAAGGTTGCTCACACATGTGTGAGAATCTTACCCCCTTTGAATGGTCAAAACCCTAATCCACATGGAGTCTACTTGGCCTCCACCTCATGGACACCTCATTGATCCTGAGAGATCCTAGCCCTTCATTTGGCATTGAATCTCAACTGTCCATTTCATCTCATTTCCTATAAAAGGAGAGCCCTCTCCTCATTTCCACATCTACCATCTACCTCATTGTTATGTTGCAGGATTTGTGAGCAACCACATCCCATAAGAAAGGAAATCATCAATCACTTGGTGATTTCATGAGGTTTGCATTAGTAGATTAAGCTATTTTGATTTCATGTTATGCTTATTTACAGGTTTATCTTCCATATTTTGAGGTTTGCGTGATCATGTAGGAATAGATGTTAGTTTCTTAATGTTTATTCTCTTAATACATTTTTATGCAACACACCCTATTTCACAAAAAATGTTGGATATGAATTCCCTCGAAGACCTAGGTGGCTCATTCATGTCACAATCCTGCAAAACAAACTTAGAATGCAAAAACACACATATATGCCTAAAAACATCAAATGGTTAAAAAATTCAATATGTATCCTAAAACAGGAAGTTGTGCATGTGTGATTTATCTTCACATAAAAAGGTTTGCCCATCTCAAAATTTCTATGACTTATTCGAATTCGAGGATAGATACCAATAAATTTTGCAAAAAATTGTGTTTGAGTTAAGTTAAATTTTTTTTTCACATGTGGGTCACGATATTGGCTACCAATCCTCCTTCTTACACCATCTATTTGATTAGGGAAATATGTGTGTTATTTTTCCAAAAATATTCAATTAATGATTTCAAAGCTTCACTAATTTTTTAATCCTTTCACAGTAGTCTACAGCTAAATGTCCATAACTCAGTTTTTTTTGGATCTTCCATACTCTCATGCCTTAGCATGGCTCTCCTTGGAGTACCTCTACTGATTTTCAATATTTTTATTGTCTTTCTCATGAGTTTAGCTTTCTTCATTTGGGTACTTACTATTATCAATGTAAGTACTCGCTGTGTGATATTACTATCTCTGGTGCATGATTTAGAACCCACTTTTTCATAAGCACTCATTAGATTATTTACAATGCTTTGTTCATTTGAATCATCCATCATTCTTAGCCCAAGAATCTTCATGATAGGCCTAAATTTTGAATTCCTCATCATTTCAACAAATAATTGGTATTGAACTGTATTATTTAATTCTTCAAAGAATAATCTCCACATACAATTAATTGTTCCTTGACAAGTATGCTTGTTAATCTTGTTAGGCATTGATTTGAAAATGTTAGTATCAATATCAATCAAATATTTTGGTCTTCTAAAACAAATTCTAAAAGGCATTATAATCTCTTTCATTCCCTCAACATTTTGACCATCAACATAAGGTTGAGTGCTTTGTGTACCTTGAATGAAAGATGATGTGCCTTGGCAATAAGATGCAAAAGATGGAATATCACCTACTTGACATGTTGATGTGTGTACATTGTCAGATCTACAAATTAGCATCTCTTTAACATGAGATGATGATATGACTCCAACATTGGAAGATGGTGTAGCTTCACAATTCAATTGTCTTCTTGAGTGTAATAGTCTCATTCATTCTCTTTGTCTTTCCAATTGTTCCTCTTTATTTCATTGTATTTGTGGTTCTTGTTCTTCTTTGAAAGTCAATTCTTCATTATTGCTTTGTGATTTTCTTTGTTCACATACTAGTTTCATTTTATCTCTTTTAACTGCCAAATCTCTTTTCCTCTCTTTCATTGTTTGAGTTTTTGGTTTCTTCCTTGGCATGCTGATAATTTCTATATGTCAAATTATTCAAACATCTGAATTACTTATAATTTGTAAATTACAAATCATTCAAATACATATACAAATTACAATTATTTTAATGAATACACAATATATATTAAACAACTTGTTAAATTTCTAACCATTTCCAAATAACAATTCATTCAAACATACAAATTTTAATAAATTCACTATATATTATTATAATCAAATTTGTCTC